>JAGDQP010006152.1:16029-74011 GCA_022664845.1 Lepisma saccharinum | reverse complement strand
AGATCCGGGTTCGAGAAGATCACGATGGGTGTCTATTTTTTTGCGTTAATTTCGATACAGACTTGTTTATCAAAAATTTAAGTATTTAATATATTTTCTACACTTATATATTGCTGTAGCAATGAATCCATTATAATGAAGCCTTATCTATACTTTTCCATACACCGTTGCTCTAACACTGCATCTCTCTTCCACATTTTCTCTTGAAATTGGAAAGGAAATCAAGTGATTAATTAACACGTGTATAGTTTCTTTTCCAGTCGGATATAATCGATTTTTCTATACTTTCTCTTAATACGAAATTTCTATTCTGAAGGCTATAAAAGGACTTTTGAGGGATGCCAAATTCATCAGTTTCTTCTGAAAGCTCAGCACCATTTACAACAGTCATGGCTTTCCAATCTCAGGTACGATCACTGACATTAATTTTGTTCATAATAACCGTGTCTAGTTATAATATTAAAATCATAAGTCGTTTTTGCTAGCTAATTCAAATAGACCATCATTTGGTTACTTTTCTTTATGGGCAAAATAGACATCCGTGGTCTAAGGCATTTCTGAGAAATAACGCCCATCAATAACCGCGCCCACCGAGACAAAGATGTGGAACGTATTGACAAGGGTTCTAGTTGAGGTATTATCTGGCCGTTCACATAGTGAAGCTGATGAAAACATTCGGGACGACGCTCCGAATGGCTGGCAGAAGAGGTCAAACATTTTACTCACGTTTGACGAGCCACGGGGTGTTCTGGTTTCAATTATTCGGAGTAGATTTTAAAAAATGGTGCGTAGAAACAATTAAAAGCACCCTGGGCTTGGGAAGCAGATTGCCAACTTTGCTGTCATTTAATTTGCAGATTTTCTTCTCTCTAATTCACTAGTATTCTGTCGGTGGAATTCACGGAACTAAAACTCTTGAGAGAAACTTAACAGAACAGCTACTGAAGGATTTCATTTATCGCAAATTGACATATATATCCGTCGGCTTGACAAAGTTTATAATTTATTTTCTTATTTTTCGAAAGATGAATGTTAGCACTAAAATATTGTGCTTTTAGGTGAGCGGACACTTGGTTGTATATTCCACAGTGAATGAGAAAATTTAATCTTGTTCTGTTATGTTCAAAAATAACTGCGAATACTTGGAAACTTTTAGTTATGTATTGGTTCTTACACTTGTTTATATCAGTATGTTTGGGCTATATACTAATAAGTAATTAAGTTTTGTAATGGAAAGTAGAATTACAGTGTATGCTTTCAGCTTCACAGCAGAATCTTGAATCGAATCTAGTCATTGAATTGAAGCATGTAAAGTAAATAATGAAAGGGTCTTTATCAGATATTAGATACAACATATTTGACGAATGTATTTGAATTTCTTGCGTGGAAGGGGGGGAACCTAAGGATTAAGATGAGATTAGCATATCTTTATATACTTTACTAAATGAACTTACCATTCATGTTTGGTTTTGTTTGAATTTATGTAACACCTGTAGGAGTCTCACGTTCAGACCATGGAATTAACTGTACAAATCAACTCATTCTTAAACGTTTACAAGGTAGTGTTAAAATCAGAGCAAACACATCTTCTGAATTGTCTGTTTCTTTCTTTTCCAGATTGCACTCCTTGTCCTTGCTGCTGTCATTCTAGCTGTTAATGGCATTGGGTTAGGTATGTATCTGTATAATTATATTATTTTTTATATTTATGCCGACTAATACTTGTCTGTGATACTTTATGAGGCAACTTTTCTTTAGTTTCCATTCACATTTCCTTTAGATGCGCTTGAGAAAACAAATGTGTTTATCTCAGTGAAAACTATGTGTTACATAAGTAAAGATTTTAAATATAAAAAGTGTTCAGAAAAAATAGGGAATACTTCTAGAAAAAGTTAGTTATTGGAGGAGGCTGCAAACTAATTATGTTCAGCCCTTAAAAAAATATTTTCGGAGCTAAAGAAGTCCAAAGCTTGTCGCATTGTAACAAATTATGAAACATACCGACAAATAATGACTTAAGACTTATCTCTTCCATCAGAATAAAATAATCTAAAATGAAATCTCAGATTCATTTCTAATGGTAAATATTAGTAACATACATTCTTTCGAATACTAGTTCCATTGTCATTTCCTAAGATGACATGTTCTAAATCAGTATTTGTCGTGATATTACGTCATTTGTTACGACTTCGTCCGAATTGTGGGCATTTCCGTATCATAAACTATACAATTTTGACAAAGATGGACATACTTGATTTTAATCCTTGTGCTACGGGGATTTTGTTCACGAAACACAGCCAAGTATTTTCTCAAATTGTGTCTAATGGACTAAGTGACAGTATCTACATTTGGAAAAACCGAGATTTCCCTAGGAGATACCCTTATATATACTCTCATATACCGTGTACTCTACCTCTATCTTGGGTATGTTTACTTATTACAGCGAGGTCAGTAACATGTGTTATGTCAAATATAAGGCAGAAAACATTAAATCGATTATTTCAGAATCAACGATTTGACGCTTATCACATTACGTATTTCAGCTATTTGGGTATAATTTGTATTAATTATAATTACTCTAAATTAACTGAAAAACAGACTGCAAAGCAATTTTTATCTGATTTTATTTAGTTTGTAAGCCATATTCTATTTTGGAAGTAGTTCTGATGTCTAAATTACTTGAAAATTTTTCCTTCTATGTAGGCGGTGTAAGTAGTTATGGTTATGGAATCTCTCATGGACATTACCCAGGAATCTATGGTCTCCGTGGCTATGGATTAGCTTCTGGATATGGATTCCCACACGGATACGGAGGATTTGGAAGCATTGGTGGCGGTATTGTCGGTGGAATTGTTGGTTAAAAATTAAGAATCTGAGTCATCGCTGATGTAAATAAAAATAGCAAAATATATAATTATGTAATGCATGTCTGAAATTTATAATATTTCTTACATATTTCATGAAAAATTCAATAAATTCCGATTTCCTATTTATGTGTTTTCCTACGTGATTATTTTATCTGATTTTGAAGAAGAAAAACTATTCTTGATAACACGAAGACTGAGACAATATAGAGGTAACCTGTGCATAAACAAAGAACCTTCATATATTTATCTTCCTTAATCACACATCTGGAAGAGGTAAATACTAATAGCAGTACTGTATTTGTTTTTCCGCGAAGAACAGTCCCAAAGTTTGAACAGTCGCTAGTGTGAAAACCTTTTCACCTTAGTGTAGTGTGAAAATGTTTTGATCTCAAGTACTTAGAAGAATCTCGCATAAGACAATTTTATAAATTAAATATCATATTAACAGATGAACTTAAAGATAAAGTGAACCAAATCACGAGACAAAAGATTTAACGGTTAAATAATATATATATTGCCTCCATTGTTATGTTTCTCACGTGAACGATTTTGCGTTTCATCTGTCCTTTTACAAACCATGAATATTTTGTGTTATATGAAAGGGTGAGGAAAGAATAAATCCTACAAAATATATGGATGGTCATGTAATGCAGAAGGATTATGTCTTTGATTGAAGATGTAAATGGGAAAATAATTTGAAATGAAGATAAATTTACGAAAGACTAAAGTGATAAGAGTTAGTAGAAAACAAAGGTTTTGTTAATGTGCCTTTGGTGGCAAGTAATGTCATTGAAGTACCTGGGAAGTCAGGTGGCTTGGTGTACAGACGCTGTAACTAAGGAAATAAGAAGTAGGAATGGTAAGAGAGCTTCTAAAAGACTGAAAGATTGTTAATAGCAAAACGCATATCTAAGTAAGCTGAGAAAGATATTTTCTAATAGTTTTATATATATATATATATATATATAGAAGCATGGACAATCAAAATAAAAAGAAGAAACATACTTAGAAGACTATGGGATGTTGTTGTGGAGAAAAATAGAGAAGATCAAATAAACTGGTAGAGTGAAAGTAATGAAGTATTGAAGACAATTGAGAAGCAAAGAAAACTGACAGGAGGAAAGGAAAAATCTTGATTGGAACTTATATTCTACAGAAAAGATCTGCAGAGACAGGTCAAAGAGGAAAGAAAGTAAGAAATTAATTAAAGATAAATAAAAAATTGAAGCAGTGCGAGGCAAAGGTTGATAAGTCCAATTGCTTGTTTTTCAAGGTGGAAGTTTGAAAGCTACAAAACACCATAAATAATAGTTTCTTAATACCCAAGTATCATCGAGAGTGTTTGTGCAATTTTATGGTGCATATGCACTAAGTAAATGAATTTGTAGTATTTTAGACACAACAACTTATTGCATAGAAAATGGGAAACATGACAAATTGAAGTGCTAGGTGCTGTTCTACTTATTCATTTATTAACATTATGTACACAATGTTATTCCTTCTAAACAAGGGAGTCATAAAGCAGTTCATTCCATGGGTATAAGGTATCGCTATCTATCTATGGAATGACGATGAATTAGAGGAGTTTTTGTACGCCCCGAAGCTTCCCCCTCGTAACTTGTTGGAATGCAGCATATAATGTTGAGTATTTCCATAACATGTGAAAGGACGATAGATTTCTATCCTCGGTTGAAAAGGAAATGCCACCATAGCAGACATAGCCTGCTTCTCTTTCAGTAAGGGTTCCACAGTGCCATCCTCTACACTGTGCTATGTTGGGAATGGAGTGTATGATGGTGTCAAGAACATATTTCAAGTTATAGGCGCCTATCACAGGGGGTACTATAATCTTGCATGTCATCTATGACCTCATACTTCCTTTAGACTACATCAAATGATGGGGCATGTTGTGCCTCTTTTTGGTAACTTCATCAATAAGGAAGGCTCTGCGACTTTCTCCATTCTTCTTCTTCGTTTCCCTATTTTGCCAAATGTCCTGTCAATGGTCATGAAACTATGCCTGGATAACAAAGATGAATCATGTCGAATTTCTTGTTTGGAAGATATTAACAAAATGCAAAAAAAAAAAATCTTTACAGTGTGAAAAATACCTGTTTATAAATACATTAAGGTATTTCGTATCAGGAGGAATTTTGTCACGCATATACCAAACACCAGCCTAGAGGATAATTTGGGCGTTTAACACTATAATGCTCACTGTAAATGAATACGGTTTCCTTAACACGATCTAATTTATCTGTATATGACGCGGAAACCGTGGACTTAACTTCTGGCCCGGAAATTGACATAATAGACAATTGATCTAGGCTTAAAATCCGGACTTCCAAAAAATTTCCCGCTCAAACATTTGTCGATATGTAAAACATGACGAAAGAAGAAAACTATGACTTATCTTCTTTTTGCCGAAAATGGACTTATCAACTATTGGCACGCAACGCTTTAATTATTGCAATCCTTAAATACAGTACAATAAGAACGGAACAAGCTTTACTAATATCAAACAAGATTAAGAGATATTGAAATTTGTCGTAAGTCATTTCTACTAAAGAAGATTCTGTAAAATATGAACTTACGTTTATAATTTGATGTTTAAATTTAGTTTTTAATTTAATTTCGTAACAGGAATTAAAGTTAATTTCCTAAAGAATGATTTTTTACATTGCTATTTTATTGTTGACATGAAATTGTTGCCTGCTTGGCTGGATCCAGTCCATATTAAAGAGATATGATTTGGCATTAATGATACTCAGTAACATGAACTTGAGCATTTCTAAAAGGTAAAATCAAAAAATGCAAATTTAAGTATAAAAATATTCTATTTAGATCTGAAAAGGTGACCAAATGAAATCAACCTGCATGTTTTAGAGTCACCAAATTTAAATCGGTGTTCAAATCGTGGTACCTGAACTCAAAACTGAAATCAATTCATCTTCATCTGCTTTCCTTGAGGCATTATCCTGCTTTATAAACAGGCGCTGGGCCGAAAGAAGTAAAGTTACAAAATGACCAAATCATTTTCGGGATACTCAAAAGATCAACAATAATTTTATAAAAGAAATATCTAAAATTTTATCCATCCTGGTTAATTCGTTTCCTCTTGCATGCTTATATAGTGGAATGCTACTTTCTAAAATGAATAGGCAGTCGCTCAGTTGGTAGAACCTTGGCTTCACTTCGAAGGTTCTAGATTTAACTCCAGTAGGTGCCCATTGTGGCAGCGGATTTCCAGAGCTTTCTTCGCTCACACAAGGAAAACCCGGAATGGTATCTTTACCTTAAGCCCTGGCCGACAAATTTCTCATCCTATCCTGAGCTATAGATGCCTAAAGAACATAAAGTCAATACAATTTCTAATTTCAAGTCTACCCAAACAACATAGTGTTTGAGTGTTGGAATCGGATAGGAGTTACGATATTACGTCAATTCAAAGTATGCATGACCGTATTTCTTTTTTTCTGTCTTCCTTTTGCATGTCACTTAACGATATAACGGAAACCACGACGACAAGGTACTCTACAAAAAAAATATTATTTACGAGTTCAATATCTATTCATACAGAGAAATGTGCAAACCTTGGTGCCTCGCAATTAATAAATATGAACATTTGATTTTGCATGTTGTCTACATTAAATCTGGAGAAACATTAAAATCTTTCAGGATGGTACGCTGAAAATAACAGAACCTATGAATAAAAAGTACTGACCGCAGCAACGCTGAACGCAGTTCTAGATTTCAGAACTATCTTTCAAGAAAGTAAATCCCACTTGCTGGCGGCGTGCATATTCGCCAATCCCAACCGGTAAGAATAAAAAGAAATTTGTTAGAAATTATGCGCTCAAAGTACTTTTGGCAGAATTGGGTGATGTAAACGGTTGGGAATTTAAATACAGCACCTAGAGCACCAATTGCCAGCTGCCTAGCGTGGCGTATTGGTAGCATGCTGGCTCACGAAATAAGAAACCCGGGTTTGATCCCCGGCGGACGGGCGAGATTTTTTCTTCTTTATTTCAAAAAATAAGTTTTAAAAGTTTTAATTTATTATTAATAATCCTTTCTTGCATTTTCAAGATTGTTTTTAAAAGTGTAGTTTTTGTAAAAATAAGTCAAGAGATTTTCTTCGCCTTGTCTTAAAAATATATTTTTCTCTAAGTTCAAATTATTATTGACAAATTGCTTTCTTCGATTTGTCGAAGATTATATAAAATTAGTGACCATGGTTTAGGGTAGGTTAGGTTCGGTTATGTAACTTTATACTTTCGTTTCTTTCTTTCAAAATACATTTCTATCTGTGTGTGCGAACCTGACATTAGCTAACCTCCGCTAACCCATAGTAACTAAAAATGCAACTCAGGGGGGGGGGGAAGCGAGGCCTTGGCTAGCGATTGGCACACGCAACAGTGCTGCGTTTTGTATGCCCATCGCTAACCGTAGGCTGCTTCCCCTTAGGATCATGCCACCCAGCTCCCTTCTGACTCAACGTGCACCCCTCCACACCTCATGGGCCAGACCTGGTTTATGCATATATATATCCTAGCTTTCAGTAGCATATCTTTGTTTGCCAAAGCAATTATTAATAATAAATGTGAACATATAAAAATATATTTTGAAAGAAAAAAACAAGAAAATTATTGCCCCAGTCGGGATTCGAACCCGTTTTTTTATGTACTGAGAGAGACGGAGACTGTGTATTCATAAGCGTTAAAATTTCATTTATATCTATGTCTCGCGCCATTTTTCTTTCCCTCTTTCCTTGTTTCCTCCTGTTTTTCGCTCTTTCCCCGTCTTCTTCCATGCTTTCTCTTTCCTTCTCTCTCTCTGTCTCTATGTGTGTGTGTGTGTTTGTGTGCGTATGTGTAAACAAGGCATAGTGGCGATTTCTGCATGATGTCCATATTATAATTTTCCTTTTCTTTGCATTAATTCCTATCTCTTAGAACTTAACGTGAATGGCATTTCTCTCTATCTATCTCGTGGTTTTCTAAATGGTGCTGAACGTGTCAATTCTGTCTTGCTCCAAATGGAGGAATATCCTGGCATGCCACGTTTTGGAGCATATTTGTACTGTCATGTTGGTTGTCTAAGTACGAGGCGTAAATTGCAATAATTCTCCTGGAGGAAAATGCTACTATATTTTATAATTTCAACCTCCACTTACTTTTGTAAATGGAGTACAAGTACTACAAGTACTACACAATAACAGCTAACGCGCTTGGAAAGTTCCAACCTAAAAGGACAAGTAATTCACAAGTCATAGCGATTTACAGAATATTAAATTTATTGGACTAAATCGGACAGATAGACTTTAAAATGCGTATTAAGATAAATCACATTTCTTGGACTTTTCCTGCACTTTCTACTTTAAATTGTTTCTAAGATTTGAGGGTGGAGCATATCCCATAAGACTATGGACTACAACTTTGAACATAGTACGGAGCAGTCTGGTGGTGGTTCCATACTCATATGGGATGTGTGCACGTGACAAGAGTTTAGTTCGTGGATCTCTCTAGACATGTGTTTGAAAGGCTATTACAACTTTGCACTGTTCAGTGATCATGTACAATTTTTCAGTTGTCATGTACCCCCACAAAGATGTAACGTTCCGGCAGAATAATGGTCCTTTCAAATGGGTCTAAGTTGTCCAGGATTAGTTCAATACACATGATGGGTAGTTTAGTCGAATAGTGTTGCTTTTTCATTCGTTGGATATGACTCAATTAAATAATTATGAGACTCGGTAAAGATGTCCACTTGCTACCAAGATCTCGTGCCTAGAAATACCAGAAGCGTGTGAGCGGCCACCCATACGGCATATTTCCAAACATCTTGCGTCCACTTACGGAGTCGCTCCACATCGAGTTGCTGCACTTTGCAGGGCATTACAATCGTGCTCATTGAAATAATTGGATCTTCAAAACGGCAAAAAATGTTGGAAAATGCCCTTGGATATAATTTAATGTCCCAGAGTCCAACCGAATGGCATCTTCTGACATTTTGTGTTTATACATTCACTGCGACAGGAAGGGGACAGTCCCTAGATGAGCTGCTCTGAAGTCGAGTAGCGTCTTATCAGCTGTGCTACGTAATTTGAAGTGTTATTACAATTTTCATATTAATACTTCTTCAACAATAATGTTTTGATAATAGAAACCATTTTTCAGAGAATATTTTGACAATATAAAAAATTGTTGCAGGGAAAGAAGAATTGTTTAGAATATTTCAAAGACGTAAGCTATAAAATTGGATAACGTAGCTTCTGGTGGATATCTACTTGTTCCCAATTTATCTCCTCACTTACTCTCTCTTGGTTATTTGTTATACGTGCAAAACATGTATTTTTTAATGATGTTCTTAAGTTTAGTATTACTGGAATAAATATTTTATTTATTGCAATTATTTAAAATGGAAATGTTACAATTCGAAACATACAATGTTTGGGACGTCACTGTGATGTTACCAAACTAACTACAGCCACAAAATAATATATATTATAAAATGATTTCACTATATTTAGCGAAGAAAATATCTTCATATTTTATACCATTTCTGAGCTATAGGAGCTTTCACTTATTTCTCACTGTTTTAGGAAAAGAGCAAAAAGGGGTCGTCAAGAGTCGAACAAATTTCAAAATTCCGATGTGAAATATCCTTCCGTCATTGGCATGTATGGTATTTGAATTCACCACAGTCCCTTCAGTAAACATAGCCGTGTTGCACAAAACTCCTCAGAAAGCTTATAGTTACTTAGAATTTAACACCTGCAAAACATCCCAAGTCAGTAGGAACATTTTTCTCAGGAGCAACAAAAACAGTCCAAAGACTTGGGATGCTGTTCTATTCAGTCGAAATTATTTTGTATTAGTAAAAGGATTTTTGTTGGAGTTAGGATAGACTTTCGAACATTGATGTAGAATGAACAGAAAAAAAGAAAATTCGAGAAAAGTGGACGAGGGATGTTTTGCAATTCAGGTCTTCAATTGCGGAAAATGGTTCATGATTATTTTCTACTTCGTCGACAAAGTATGTACCAAAGTATGCAAAGAATTTTTACACTTTTTACCAAAAAACCTTTGCATGCGGGAAATGTTGAAATTAACACAGAAAATTTAACAGCTGCCGTGACCAGGACGTGAACCCGGATCTCCCAGTTAGCGATCGGGTACGCTATTCATTACACCACCACAACATGGCTAATTATCTGTTTATATGGAATTGTCCTCACACCAGCTGCAAGATCCGGGTTCGAGAAGATCACGATGGGTGTCTATTTTTTTGCGTTAATTTCGATACAGATTATTGTTTACCAAAAATTTAAGTATTTAATATATTTTCTACACTTATATATTGCTGTAGCAATGAATCCATTATAATGAAGCCTTATCTATACTTTTCCATACACAGTTGCTCTAACACTGCATCTCTCTTCCACATTTTCTCTTGAAATTGGAAAGGAAATCAAGTGATTAATTAACACGTGTATAGTTTCTTTTCCAGTCGGATATAATCGATATTTCTATACTTTCTCTTAATACGAAATTTCTATTCTGAATACTATAAAAGGAGTTTTGAGAGATGCCAAATTCATTAGTTTCTTCTGAAAGCTCAGCACCATTTACAACAGTAATGGCTTTCCAATCTCAGGTACGATCACTGACATTACTTTTGTTCATAATAACCGTATCTAGTTATAATATTAAAATCATAAGTAGTTTTTGCTAGCTAATTCAAATAGACCATCATTTGGTTACTTTTCTTTATGGGCAAAATAAGAGGACATCCGTGGCCTAAAGCATGTCTGACAAATAACGAATATCAACAACCGCTCCTACCGAGACAAAGATGTGGAACATGTTGTCCAGGGTTCTAGTTTAGGTACTATCTAGCCGTTCACATAGTGGAACTGATGAAAAGATTCGGGACAACACATAGAATGGCTGGCAGAAGAGGTCAAACATTTTACTCACGTTTGACGAGCCACAGGGTGTTCTGGTTTCAATTATTCGGAGTAGATTTTAAAAAAAATGGTGTGTAGAAACAATTAAAAGCACCCTGGGCTTGGGAAGCAGATTGCCAACTTTGCTGTCGTTTAATTTGCAGATTTTCTTCTCTCTAATTCACTAGTATTCTGTCGGTGGAATTCACGGAACTAAAAGTCTTGAGAGAAACTTAACAGAACAGCTACTGAAGGATTTCATTCCTCGCAAATTGACATATATATCCGTCGGCTTGACAAAGTTTATAATTTATTATATTGTTTTTCGAAAGATGAATGTTACCACTAAAATATTGTGCTTTTAGGTGAGTGGACACTTGGTTGTATATTCGATAATGAATGAGAAAATTTAATCTTGTTCTGTAATTTTCAATGATAACTGCGAATACTTGGAAACTTTTAGTTATGTATTGGCTCTAACACTTGTTTATACCAGTATGTTTGGGCTATATATTAATAAGTAATTAAGTTTTGTAATGGAAAGTAGAATTACAGTATATGCTTTCAGCTTGACAGCAGAATCTTGAATCGAATCTGCTCACTGAATTGAAGCATGTAAAGTAAATAATGAAAGGGTATTCATCAGATATTAGATACAACGTATTTGAGGAATGTATTTGAATTTCTTGCGTGGGGGGGAACCTAAGGATTAAGATGAGATTAGCATATCTTTATATACTTTACTAAATGAACTTTCCATTCATGTTTGGTTTTGTTTGAATTTATGTAACACCTGTAGGAGTCTCACGTTCAGATCATGGAATTAACTGTACAAATCAACTCATTCTTAAACGTTTACAAGGTAGTGTTAAAATCAGAGCAAACACATCTTCTGAATTCTCTGTTTCTTTCTTTTCCAGATTGCACTCCTTGTCCTTGCTGCTGTCATTCTGGCTGTTAATGGCATTGGGTTAGGTATGTATCTGTATAATTATATTATTTTTTATATTTATGCCGACTAATACTTGTCTATGATACTTTATGAGGCAACCTTTCTTTATTTTCCATTCACATTTCCCTTAGATGCGCTTGAAAAAACAAATATGTTGATCTCAGTGAAAACTGTACGCTATATAAGTAAATATTTTAAATACACAAAGTGTTTAGAAAAAACTAGAGGAGGCTACAAACTAATTATGTTCAGCCTTTAAAAAATAGTTTCGGAGCTAAAGAAGTTTAAAGATTGTCGCATTGTAACAAATTATGAAACATATCGACAAATAATGACTTAAGCTTTATCTCTTCTATTAGAATAAAATATGTACAACGAAATCTCAGATTCATTTCTAATGGTAAGCATTAGTAACATACACTCTTTCGAATACTAATTCGATTATCGTTTCTTAAGATTGCTTGTTCTAAATCAGTATTTGTCGTGATATTACGTCATTTATTACGATTTCGTCCTAACTGTGGGCGTCTCCGTATATTAAACTATACAATTTTGACAAAGATGGACATAATTGATTTTAATCCTTGTGCTACGGGGATTTTGTTAACGAAACACAGCCAAGTATTTTCTCAAATTGTGTCTAATGGACTAAGTGACAATACCTGCATTTCGAAAAACCGAGATTTCCCTAGAAGATAACCTTATATATATCCTAGTACACCGCGTACTCTACCTCTTTCTTGGGTATTTTACTTACTACAGCCAGGCCAGTTACATGCATAAGGTAGAACACCTTAAATCGGAGATATGCTTATCACATTACACATTTCAGCTATTTGATTATAATTTGTATTAATTGTAATTACCCTAGATTTACTGAGAAACAGACTGCAAGGCAATTTTTATATTTGATTTAATTTAGTTTCAAGTCATATTCTACAGGTTTATGTAGTAGTTCTGATGCCTAAATTACTTTAAAATCTGTCCTGTGCAGGCGGTGTAAGTAGCTATGGATATGGAATCTCTCATGGACATTACCCAGGAATCTATGGACTTAATGGCTATGGACTAGCTTCTGGATATGGATTTCCACACGGATACGGAGGATTTGGAAGCATTGGAGGCGGCATTGTTGGTGGAATTGTTGGTTAAAAACTTAAGAATCTGAGTCATCACTGATGTAACTAAAAAGAGCAAAATATAGATGTAATGAATGTCTGAAATTTCTAAAATTGCTTACATATTTTATGAAAAATTCTAAAAATTTCTATTTCCCATTTGTATGCTTTCATACATTATTTCTTTGTCTGGTTTTTGAAGAAAAAAATTCTGATAACACGAGGACTGAGAAAATGTAGTGGTAACATGTCCATAAATAAACAGTTTATTGTAGAACCTTCATACATTTATCTGTTTCTCCGTCAAACATCTGGAATACGATAAATACCAGTACCAGTACTCTATTGGTTTATCTGCGAGGAACAGTCCCAACGTTTGAACGGTGGGGTCTCTTATGTAGAAATCCTTTCATCTTAGTGTTGTGTGAAAATATTTTGCTCTCAAGAATCTCACGTAAGACAATTTATTAAATTAAATAGCATATTAAAAAATGAACTTAAAGATAAAATTAACCAAATCAAGAGACTAAGAGATTGAACGTTAAATAATAGATTTGTTGCCTCCATTATTATGCTTCTCACGTGTAACCTTTGTTATAGTTACTGGTTGAAGAAAAACCCTGAAGACTCACAAGATGCACTACCGGCAAACTGGAAAGCGAAAATGGCAATTAAATTTATTGTCAAATCAAGAAAACCTGGCTCCATTCAAATCGTTTATTACACAAACTTCCATAATACTCAAGATACAACAGACATCCATCAATTTAGATTAAACTTGTTCAATAATATCTTCGATTACCGTCCCACCATTATCTTCCAATAAAACCTCATAGTGGGAGAAACACTAATAAATCACAATTATTGCAATCAAAATACATTAGCGCACAATCAAAATACAATTATAAAAACTAAACTTCATTGAAACAGCATTAGCAAAAATCACTATTAAGAAGCAATTAAATAATTCCCAAAATAATTCAGAAATGCTTTGGGGACAGCCAGGAGGCCTTCAATTAAAATGATATCTCCTACTGAAGGATAAACTCCTCCTTTCCCCTGAAAACGCTATGAAGTATGATTAAATTTTAATTTTTCAGGGGTTACAAATATTTCAAAGTTCAAGTCTTACTGAATTAGGAAGAACAGAAAAGCATCAGTAATCAATCTGATTTGTTAGTTAAGATCTATTCCACCTATATAATTTAGATTTATTCAAGAAAAATTAAATCAAACTATTTTTCAGAAAATTTGTGTGGAGGGACAGAAAATTATCGAAGTCCAGTGAACTTTCGCTTAGTTACCAAAAATTAATAAATCAGTATTCAGTTATTTATTAGTGAATAAATCCTTTCAAACTAGAAAATATTTTGCTGCTTAATAGGAACTAAATCAACAAATTACTATTTAAGTTTCCTTGGTTGCAGATACCAAAACATGTTCCATCACAAACATTCCTCCAACCGAACCTAATCTAAACAACCCAAGAAGATCAGCTTATTACCCAATGACGAACTGAACTTCTCTGTCAGGAATTCAGGAAGCAATATTCCTGTACCATCTTGCGACCAACTCGACTTCGCTTACCCTTCAATCCTCACTCAATCACACACCACAACCGAAAGGTCAAGATTAATTTCACAAAGACAACACGATCAGAAAAAAACATTCCACTCAATGTCCAATATTATAGCAAAAGCTCAAACCAATCACAACCAGGCTCTCTTTCTGCATCCAGCTCACTGCCACTACAACCTGTCAAAGAAAACTTCACAGAAAAACCGTAAGCGCGCAATTGTCAGTAATCAACCACTAAACCTTACTGATTCACTAATTTAGATTTCAGAAAAATAATGTATTTACCCATCGATGCAGTATTCAACAGAAGAATTTTAAATTTACCTAGAAAAACAGTAACCACTATTCATAAAATTAACCTGACATTTCTCAGTAACTCAAAAATTCTCAATGGCTCTACACTAACCAATAAAAGCAAGTAAGGAACCACAAAAGCTTTCTAAATCAAATTCGAGCTACTAAACAAACCAATATCGTCCCTCAAAACCATACCAACATAACTTTATCAAAATTCTCGACCCAAGCCTTCCCTAACCTGACAGTTGTAGTCTACTTACCTACACACAGATTCAAGCTATATTCCCCGCAATTTAAACCGCATCAAACCTCTCCAAACAAATCTTAATAGCCTTAAACGATAAATTAGTTCCAACAACGCCTTCAAACCCTTGTACTTCCAACCTGAATAAACTATCTCCCGGATTTATACAAAAATATCCAACCAACGAAAAGTACGTTTAGCCTTCATAAATTATTACTATTTAGCTCTCCTTTAATTACGGCGATGAGAATTATATTCGTATTGAGTTAAACAACCATTTCGCGAGCTATTTATTTCGTCATTGAGTTCTATGGCTGAAAAGCAAATTAAACTTTTTTCATTAATTCCTATTCAAATTAGATAAATTCCACAGTAATTAATAAAAGTTGCTATTTGGTATTTACAGACCTTTGAATCTAGTTTTAATTCAATTTATGCCGAGTTATTAACTTCCAAAATCCTCTGTTATTTACATTCGTCACCATCACTGCTTCGTTCCTCCAGCTTCTCAGAATTAAATCCAAACCAACCATACTGAATCTCTTTATCTCAATGAAGTAGTAATCCATGAATTTCAATAGATTTCCTCGTATTCCACGAAATCACAACCGATTATGATAAAGCAATAACCGCTATTTTCTACAGTCATTAGGAACAAGGCACATACCGATCCTAACACCTCCACAACCACATACAGTATAATGTTTAAAATTCCAAATCTTCCGCGGTATACAATTGGCGCCACCATCGCTCAATACTGCCCGATAACAAACTTTAATTTGAAATAAACTTAAAATGGGGTCAGACAAAAATTTTATGGCGATTTTTTTTTAAGTCGCTACACGCGTGAACGATGCTGTGCTTCATTTGTCCTTTTACAAATCATGAATATTTTGTGTTAAATATGAAAGAGTGAAGAAAGAATAAACACTACTAAATATACAGATGGTCATAAAGTCCGGAAGGATTGTATTTTTTGATTGAGGATGTTGTAATAGGGGAAAAGCTTTAGAATGAAGATAAATATACGAAAGACTACAGTGATTAGAATTATTAGAAAAACCAAGGCTTTGGTAATGTTCTTTTGGTGGCAAGTAATGTCATTGAAGTACCTGGAAAGTCAGATGACTTGGTGTACTGAGAAAATAATAAGTTGGAAGGGTAATACATCTTCTGAAAGACTGAAAGATTGTTAACAGCAAAAAGAATCCCAATTGAGCTGAGAAAGATTTGCTAATAGTTTTATATAGTAGAGAAGGATGAACAATCAAAATGAAAGAAGGAACGAACGACTTAGAAAGCTATGGGATGTTGGAGAGAAAAGTAGAGAAGGTCAAATGAACTGGCAGAGTGAAAGTAATGAACTAGTGAAGATAATTAAAGAGCAATTAAAAATGATAGAATAACGGGAAAATTTGATTGGAACATTGTATAGAAATGGTTCACAGAGAAAAGTCATAGACGCAAGAACGTAAGAAATATGCTAAAGAGAAGCAAAAAATGTAGCATTCCTTAAATACAATGAAAATGGAACAAGCTTAAGAGTTATGAAAGAAGATGAAGAGAAGTTGCAATTTATCGCAAGTCAGAACTAGTAAAGAAGATTCTGTAAAATATTAGTTTAAGTAGAGTTTTTAATTCAAGGTTTCCAATTTAGTTTTTAATTTAATTTGTTAGCTCGGATTAAAGTTAATTTCCTAAAGAATGGTTTTTAATATTGTTATTTTATTGTTGGCATGAAATTGTTGCCTGCTTGGCTGGATCCAGTCTAAACCCGATAGACATGATGTTGCATTAATGGTACTGAGGAACGTGAAGCAATTTCCTTCATCATCTTGGCTTTTCTAATAGGTAGGGGAAAATGTTAAAACAAAAAATGCTAATTTAAGATAAAAATATTCCATTTAGATCTATATTGGTAGCCAAATGAAAACAACCTGGAAGAGTTATAGTCACCACAAGCAGACGCTCGGACCTAAAAAGCAAAGTTGCAAGAGAACCAAATAATTTTAGGGGAACGCTGTATATCAACAATAATTGAAGGGGTTAGTGGAAAAAGGTGCTATCTCGCTACTCTACCGAAACTGAGTTAGCTATGTAATATATAAGCTCACAACATCTGCTTTCTGTTAGTGGAACGAGCAGACCGTTATCTGTTACGCATTTGATACCTTCATTCTTTTAATGTCTAACATCGCATGTGAAGAGTAGGAGAAATCCACACAAAATAGCAAATAACTCAGAAATACAATTCTGTGACACCTTTTTCCACTGAACTTTTCAATTTTATAAATAAAAATATCTAAAATTGTATCCATCCTAGTTCTCTTGCATTATTTTCCTTTTGCATGCTTATATAGTGGAATACTACATAAAATTTCGCTCAGTTGGGGAGGTCCTTGGAGAGGGGAGTCACTCCACCTTGGGGCTGTTCTTGATTTGATAGCAGTGTCCATCTATCTTGACTGAGCTTTGACAGAACTTTCTTCGCTCACACAAGGCAAATCCGGAATTATATATTTAACTTAGGCCCCAGTCGACTTCTTTCCGTCAGCCATAGATGCTTAAAGACCATAAATTTAATACAATTCCTACTTTATTAAGTCAATTTAAACAACATAGGTTGATATGTGCGTTAGATAATCGTATAGGAGTTACTATATTATGTCAATTCAATCGATGCATGGTTGTATTTCTTAACGTTCTTTGTTGTATTTTTAATTATCACTTAACAATATAACAGAAACCAAAACGACGATGTGACCTTTATAGATGGTATTGTCGATCGTTTTCTGTGTTGTTTCAATTCCCATCAGTGTTGGTGCAACGCTATGTTGGTGCTGCGCATGTCCCTATTATAAAGTGTAACTAATAGAAGAATATACAGTTTAATATCCCACTTAATATTAATTTTATATTATTGTTTTCATGGCAACAAAAATTAAGTATGTTTTCTGAAATGTTATAGTTCAAAATCAAATTGTTTCGTATCAATGAAATTTGTATACACAATTAAGTAAAATACTTTATTTCCACTGAAAAGATTTCACGATGGTACACTGAAATGAATAGAACCCATGAATAAAAACTACTGATCATCAACGGGGTTAAGTTACGTGCAGTAATAGTTATGAGCAGATTATATAGAACATGAATTTACCCTTATGCAATGTAAATGAGAGAAACGATTCCACTTCTGACATGCAACATGTTCCGTCAGCCATTTTGGATTTAACTTAAAAATCGCTTTCAGTAGGCCTACAGGCTGATGTAGATCTCGAAGTTTTAGTTTTATTTTCAAAAAATTAAATCTCGCCTTATATGAGAGCTATCGAGAAACTATTTATTGATTTGTAGATTATTCATCAAGAGCTGTTCAACGATACCCCACAAGACACACACACACACATATATATATATATATATATATATATATATATATATATATATATATATATATATATATATATACTCGCTTTGTTTCGCTGGGAGCGCTGCCCCCAGACCCCCGTAGGGGGTTCGCCTCCAACTTCAGTGCTTTTTCGAGGATGCGCCTCCTTTATCTTAACCAAAATCTCCCTGCAGCACTACACCACCATGGTATCCATTTGCACCCTCCGACGGGGGGCTGTGCCCCCAAAAGGAAGGTTTGCCACATTTATTGTAATCTACTCTTGATCATACACCTTCAAAGAAAATTTCGTTTCTCTACCTTCAATGATTTGGAAATTGGGTTTAAGGGCGGCCATTTTGGATCCAAGTTGACGACTTTTTGATAGTTTTCTTATATTGTCGTGCCCTACTTGTGATGGTGCAACTTCAAGTAAAATTTCATTTATCCAGCTCAAACGGTGTGCAAAATGGGATTTTTGGCGGTCATTTTGGATCCAAGATGGCGACTTTTCCCAAATGTAATATTTCCCTAAACTACTTGTCATAAAGCACTTTTATGCCAAATTTCGTATCTCTAGCTCAAACGGTGTGGAAATTGTTTTTAGGTCCGCCATTTTGGATCCAAGATGGCGTCTTTGGATACATCATGTAATATTTTAGTAACATACAAGTGATAATATATAATGTTACCAAATTTTATATTTCTAGCTGCAGCCATTGTATTCTGTGTATTCTATACAATAATGGGTTCGGCGGCCATTTTGATTCAAGATGGCGACTTTTTCAACATTTCGTAATATTTTCTTGAACTACTAGTGACAATACACCTTTATGTCAAATTTCGTATCTCTAGCTCAAACGATATGGAAAATAGATTTCTTACTTCCGCCATTTTGGAATCAAGATGGCGTCTTTGAACTCATAATGTGACATTTTCGTAATTAAACAGTGATGTTGTGCCTTTATGCCAAATTTGATTTCAATAGCCCCAGCGGTTTAGGCTGTGTATTCTATAAAACAATGGGTTCGGCTGTCATTTTGGATCCAAGATGGCGACCGATTTTGCTCATTAACGAACTTAACCGAGCTATTAAGCCTAGAAACAACATATAAAAATTTGGTTCAAATATCTTCAAAATTATGGCCGGTAGCGTGTTATATATATATATATATATATATATATATATATATATATATATATATACTGTATATACTTTCATATCGTACCGATCTCAATAGGTAGATTTTTCTTCGAAATCTACCTAAAATTAAGAACAAATTACCTATCAAATTCATCAAATCCTTTAAGAACTCGCTAATGCAATTCGTTGTGCCGTATCTTCAATCATTCTCAAGTTATTACAAGTAAATTATAAAGAATGTCATTTTTAATTTCAAAGCACTGTAACATTAGGTGAAAGTAGCAAAATAAGATAAGAACGTGCCGGTTATTACCAGATAAAGTAATAACTGCAGACAGCCCAAAAGGCGTTACACATAGTAGAGTGGTAAAACTTATCCACAAATTTAGACAAACTGGAAGTGGATATAATGAACCGAAAAGCGATGTCCAAAATTACAACTCATGCGGAGGCAGCAAATGTGATTTTGGAAGCTTTTTAAAAGTCAAACGATTCGAGTATATCACGAAAATGTGGCCTCAGTCAAAGCTACGTTGTTCGTGTCCTCTACAAACAAATTGCACCGTACAAGCTCCAAATTCTAGAACAATTGAATGAGATTGATCGTTGTATTCAGTTTCGTGAAAGCCCCTGAAGCAACTTCGAATTAATCAAACTTTTGCATTAAAGATAATTTAGTTATGAAGTCCCGTTATTTACTAATGGAGAGGTCCAACACCAATCCGCATTGGTCACAACCAGGTAGGATGGAAGATACAGGAAAAGTCCTGGTGTGGTGTGGAATATCGTATACTTGAGTAATTGGTGCACTCTTTATTGATACTTGACAGTACTTTGACTGGTGACAGTTTAGAGAGTTGGAGATGGCCCATTAATCTCCGAACGCTGGTTGAGTCAATGCTTCCCCTTGCCTTAAATGAGGACGGTGATTTCTGTAAACTCTTTCCACTGGACGGCACAACCCTCATTTCACTGTACCAGTTTGTGAATATCTAAATAACAATTCTGTTGGTAACCACATTAATAGAGTGAGAACCCTCTCTGTTCATTTACCACAAGTTTTTGTTACTGAGAAATATCACGAATCTACATTTATTTACATCAGTGACAGTGAGTAGCGGAAAAACACGAAAATAAGTTAATTCTAAGATTGCGGATCAAAGATGGCTGACGGATCATATAGCATGTGTCAGAAATTCAATCGTTTGTCTCATTTACATTGCATAAGGGTACATTCATGTTCTGTATAATCTAAAGAAATTTGTGAAAATTATATGGATAGTTTGATATATACCTAACATAAAATATAACATTCAATAACTTGAGATAGGTTAGAAATACGTTAAAACTAATGGCACCAGTGACATTTGAGAAAATGTCAGATATATTTGATATGTCGCTTGCCCCTATTCCCATTTGAAAATAAAAAGTTGAATCTAATATGACGAACGAACCACGTAGCATGTGCCAGAGATGCAGCACCTAGTTCCATTCACATACACTGTATGATACAGTTACATTCATGTTGTATTAAATCTGTGGAAATTACGTGGTCCACATTTGAATCACCCCATACATTTCACAAGGGACGTCAATGAATTTCTAATCACATAGCTCCTTCTAGACGCAACTGCAAAACATAGGAGCTCACCCTACTTTTTTTTTTACATTGGAAACTATCAACTGTCAAAGTTTCATTTAAATCTGAGTGTGCGAGTTCGGGTATATTCCTTGCAAGAAACCTTGGGTGCTTTAAAAATGGAAATTAACACAGAAAACTTGACAGCCGCCGTGACCTAGACGCGAACCCGGATCTCCCAGTTACCGCTTGGGTACGCTATCCATTACACCACCACAAGATGGCAAATTCTCTGTGTATATGGAATTGTCTTCACAGCTGGGAGATCAGGTTCGAGAACGTCAGGACGGCGGTCAATTTTTGTTAATTTCGATACAGACTGTTGTTTATCTAAAATTTGTTTTTAAAATATTTGCTATTTTAATTTATTGCTGTAGAAATTTAGAAGAGTATAACCATTACAGTGAAGACTTCTCTATACTTTTCCATACACCGTTGCTCTAACACTGCATCTCTCTTCCACATTTTCTCTTGAAATTCGAAAGGAAATCAAGTGATTAATTAACACGTGTATAGTTTCTTTAACAGTCGGAAATAATCGATCTTTCTATACTTTCTCTTAATACGAAATTTCTGTTGTGAATACTATAAAAGGACTTTCGAGAGATGCCAAATTCATCAGTTTCTTCTGAAAGCTCAGTACCATTTACAACAGTCATGACTTTCCAATCTCAGGTACGATCACTGACATTACTTTTGTTCATAATAACCTATCTAGTTATAATATTAAAATTATAAGTCGTTTTTGCTAGCTAATTCAAATAGACCATCATTTGGTTACTTTCCTTTATGGGCAAAATAGACATCCGTGGCCTAAGGCATTTCTGAGAAATAACGCCCATCAATAACCGCTCCCACCAAGACAAAGATGTGGAACGTATTGACAAGGGTTCTAGTTTAGGTACTATCTGGCCCGTTCACATAGTGAAACTGATGAAAAACCTCGAGACGGCACTCAGAATGCCCGGCAGCAGGGATCAAACATTTCACTCAGATTTGCGAAGCCACAGGTTGTTCTGTTTTTTAATGATTCGGAGTAGATTAAAAGAAATCGTACGTAGAAACAATTACGAGTAACTTGCGTTTGCAAACAGAGTGCCAACCTTCTGTGATTGCATTTTCAGATGTTGTTCTGTGTAGGTCGCGAGTACTGTATCTGTGCAATAGGTGGTCCATGGAACTAAAACGTTTGAGAGAAACTAAACAAAATAGCTACTCAAGGATTTCATTCCTTGCAAATTGATATCTATCCGCCTGCTTAACAAAGTTCAGAATTTGTTTCCTTTCGAAAGATGGATGTTATCTTAAAAATCTTTGTTTTAGGTGATCGGACACTTGGTTCTAAAAGTAAATGAGAATATTTAAACTTGTTCTGTCGTGTTCAATAAGAACTGGGAATGCTTGCAAACTTTTCGTCATGTACTGGATCTTACACTTGTTTATACCAGTGAATTAGAGCTATATATTATTAGATAATTAAGTTTTGTAATGGAAAGTAGAATTACAGTGTATGTTTTCAGCTTGACAGAAGAAACTTCTAATACAAGTGGAGGAAACGATGTTAATGTTTTATAGAAAATGCTACGGTGTTTATTGTACCATGATATCTTAGATATCACAGTGAGTTAAGATCAATTACTGAATTGAAGCATGTAAGGTAAATAACGAAATGGTCTTTATGAGATATTAGATACAGCATGTTTGACGAATGTATTTGAATTTCTTGGAGGAAAAAAAACTCAGGATTAAAATGAGATTAACATATCTTTACATACTGTACCCAATGAACTTTCCATTCGTGTTTGGTTTTGTTCGAATTTATGTAACACCTCTAGGAGTCTCACGTTCAGACCATGGAATTAACTGTACAAATCAACTCATCCTTAAACGTTTACAAGGTAATGTTAAAATCAGAGCAAACACATCTTCTGAATTGTCTGTTTCTTTCTTTTCCAGATTGCACTCCTTGTCCTTGCTGCTGTCATTCTAGCTGTTAATGGCATTGGGTTAGGTATGTATCTGCATAATTATATTCTCTTTGTTTTTTATGATGATAAATCTTATGGTAATATACATTTAAAATTTCACAAAGACAAGCATTTTTCCTGTAATGAAGTGCTCTAAGTAGAAGGTTGAAAACTAATTTTGTCCATTCTTTCTTTTAAAAAAACAAATCCATAGTTTCAGAGTTAGAGAAGCCCAAATATTGTCACTTTGGCAAACCAAGTTATGTTTCTACAGATAAAGACGTTTTGGCTTAACAAAAGACAATCGTTCTTTTTCCAAAGAATATATTTTAATCAAGTGTGGGATTGCGGAATCCTTCTCCCTGGGATTGTCTCATCAATGACAATGAAATAATCTAGAAGATTTTCTTTCTCACAAGGAGACCGTCAATGAGATCATGTTGAATCCTACCCTGAAATTTTGCAAGGAGAATCTACGTCCTATAGAGAGGTAATATACAAAAAATAGTTATTCATATACGGTCTCCTTATCAGCTTTATTTCTAATCGTAAACATTAGTAAAATTCATTCTTTTGAGTAAAAGTTCGATTGTAATTTCGTAAAATGACAGGGCTTAAATCGGCATTTGATGACATATTACGTTATTTGTTACGATGTCATGTCCACTTTCATCGTCTCCTCATCCAAAACGACATTTTTTGACAAAGAAGGACATAATCGATTATAATTCCTGTTATAAGAATTTTGTTCCTGAACCATGATAAACTATTTTTCAAGAAACATGTTTAATGAGCTAGGAGAATAGCGACATCTTCATTAGGAGAAAAAAAAGATATATTTACCTACGAGATACCCTCCAATCTACATCTTTATACATCATGGAGTCAACCATTTGTTGGATATTTTTCTTATTACATTGTGTTTAGCTATCACGTTGCCAGTTATAAGGTAGAAATAACATATTAAATCGAAATTATAAAAATAAACAATTTAAATCCTATTTCTAATATTTGTTTCATATATTAGCTACTCAAGTAATATTTATGTTAATTATAATTCTTATAAATTAGTTTTAACAAGCACTTCACTTATTTTTTTATTATATTAAGTATGTAAGTTATTCTCTACATGTTCTAGAAAGTAGTTCTGATGCTTAATATAGCTAAAAATTGATTAATCTGTCCTTCTTTGCAGGCGGTGTAAGTACTTATGGTTATGGAATCTCTCATGGACATTACCCAGGAATTTATGGTCTGCAGGGCTATGGATTAGCTTCTGGATATGGATTCCCACACGGATACGGAGGATTTGGAAGCCTTGGAGGCGGTATTGTTGGTGGAATTATTGGTTAAATTTTATAGAATTTGCCTCATCATTGATGTAACTGAAAATAACAAAATATAGATATCAGCTGAAATTTCTAATAATTGTTACGTATTACGTGAAACATTCAAGAAATTTCTATTTGACATTTATATGCCTCCGTACATGATTTTGTTTGTCTGATATTTAAAATAGAAATCCCTCGTAACACGAAGGTTCAAAGAGGCCATGGTAACCTATCAATAAATAACAATCAGTTTATTCTAGAACCATAAAGTATTTTCATTTCCTTAATATAATCCTCTGCCACACATCTAGAAGACAATGAACACCAGTAGTACTAGCGTACTTATTTTCTTCGCAAAGGCATGCCCTACTATTCGAAGGATGTAGTCTCTTGTGGAAATATTTTACTCTTAGTTGTTCTGTGGAAACGTTTCCCTCTATGATAATTACAAGGAACCGTGTTGGTCTCGAACCGAATGGCTTGTGCGAAATTATGTTTATACTATTGGATGTGATACGCTGAAATCATAAAGGACGCAAATTCGTGAGTGAGTTGTTACCTTGGTGCCCAAACTGACCAATGATCGTTGGAATACCGTTTGAAATCTTTCAGTGTAGAAACTTGAAAGCATGTGTGGTAAGTGCGAAATGTTAAAATGGCTAAATGTGAGAATGTTAACGTTATTGATAGTTGGAAAGTGTTAACCTCCAAAATGATGAAAAGAAGGAATAAACTAGAGTTAACGAGTAGATATCTAGGAAATAGCAGCTACACTTCTAGTCAGCGCTAAGCTTAGGCGAACTTTCATTTTGCGTACTCTCATTGGCCAAAATCACACTTGGCCTCAACCTAGCGCTGACTAGAAGTTTAGCGGTCGATTGTAGAGTTGACCCTTAATGGCTAGAAGAATAGCTTTACCAACAGCGTTGAAGAGACAATTACAGCTGGAACTTAAAGCAAATGGCAAAATGAAACAGAATATTGGTGGAATGTTGTAATTAAACAAACCAGAAAGCCATAAATGCTCTGAGGTACACGGTTAAATAAAACTCAAAATGAAGGCATTCTATAGAATGATTAAAACAAAGGGAAACCAAACGGTGGCTACATAGTACTAATGCGAGTTCTTTGCACTTATCAACAATACAAGATTGTAAGAGTGAAGATCAAAACTTGTTCTAGTATTGCCAACACCAAAGTCAGTAAAGTCAGTCAGGCTGAAATATCGTATACTGTTTTTCCATGCGTTGCTTTTATATCTTCAAGTTATTGCACCTACCTCTTAATCAAATTCTTCTAACAATATGCATTATTAATATTTCAGTAGCATTGACATATTTACATCTTAACACGCTAAAATTCTACGCTTGCCAAGCGTGGTTTAACGTTCTACATTGATACATTGCAGACAGTATTCTTAAGATCAACGATCAGTTTTGGCAGCAAAGTGTGAACTCGGAGATAAATGGCATTTCATCGATCCGACTCACAATTTCTTATGAAGGCAAAAACGCTCCCATGTTAGAATAATCTCACTTACGACGAATTAATGAATTAAATGTCGTATCAAAAGATGGGCTTAAAAGCAAAGACAGACATGTAAACGAAAGTAAGGGACTAAGAGTTCAACAGTTGTTCAGGTTTTCCATGTGAACGTTTCTGTGCTTCAGTTGTCCTTTTGCAAAGTATGGATATTTTGGGTCAAATATAAAATAGTGGAGAAAGAGTAAAGCCTATAAAATATGTATATAATGCAAGTCTTACAGAAGCAGAAAACCCTGAATGTATGGTGTTGAATATTGTAATAAGGAAAAGAATTTGAATTAAGATAAATATATGAAAGTCTAAAGTGATGAGTTGGAAGGGAATAATGTTTTATTAACGTATCTTTGGTTGCAAACTTGCCAGTGTAATGGCAGTGACTTGAAATGGATGTTGTACGGGAGAAACAAGAAGTAGGATATGTTTGAGTAAGAAATCTTTTTAAAAAGAGAACGACTTCTTGTTAACAGCAAAAAGGATTCCAATTCTGAGAAAAAGATTTGCTAGCGCTTGAAATGTGGTGTTATATGGCAGTGAAAGATGAACAATGAAAATGAAAGAAGAAAGGTACTTAATAACCTTTTGAGATGTAGTTGTGAAGAGAAATAAACAAGGTCAAACAGACTGATAGAGTGAAAAATAATTAACTATTGTCATAACTGATAAAGGAAGAGAGCTGATAGGATTAATAACGAAGAGGGAAATGATCTTGATTGAGATATATATTGTATGGGAATGCCGGGAGAGAAAAGTCAGAGGAGAGAGTGCCAGAAGAAACCTATATTGGAACAATTAAAGCAACGGAAGAAGGTAAAGAGAGATGAAAGAAGATGCAGAGAAGTTGAAGCCTGTCGTAACTACCAACAACAGAAGTAAAGAAGATATATAAAAGCCTGAAGAATTTTTATTTTTTAAGTAAATGTTTTGATTTAGTATTCAATTTAATTTTTTACCTGGAGTAAATTTTTTCATGACTGATAATCAACACTATCGTTTTTCCAACATGACATTGTTGCCTATTTGAGCATTGCCGAATTAGAGAAACATGATATCGCATGTAGGTAATCTTACTAGAAGGGGATAACTCGAAGGAATTTCCTCTATTGTTCTCTGTTTTCTAAATAGTGATTTAAGTTAAAATATATTGGATTTGAATCTAAAAATGCAACCAATTTAAAATGGTCTGCAAGTATTAGAATCAATAGATTTAAATCGGTCCAAAAATTAATGTTGGCTGCTGAAATCCTTTTTTCTTTACCTGATTTCTTTGAGTTAGAAATGTGTGTAGAAAATGACATTAAGGTTAATGTAAAGTCAAGATCTCCAACAAAAGATGGCAGCACTATCTCCGTATATGTCTAATGTATTGTTATGGATATCCAAACCTATAAAAATGAGGCTCTTTCAACAATGAACAAGAAAGAAAATAAATAATCAGCACGGATAAAACTCATGAATTGGTTATGAACTTTTTTCCCTGAAAGTTTGAACTCTCTAGGCTTAAATTTGTAGCAGCAGCATTGAAATTTCGTGCAATGATAAAAATACATTCGATATATATAGAGAGAGATAGTGCTGCCATCATTTCTTGGAGACCTTGGGTTTACATTAACCTTAAACACTTTCTTTCTTTCGTAAAAGTTCCATGGTAGTATTCCGAGAACAGAAACTATAAGTAAAACCATTTGACCGCAGCTAAGGGTTTAGCTGCCAAACCTGCTTTAGCGGCAAGTGAAACATAGTCTACGAACTGACACCATCTGTACGATTTTGTTACAAGGGCAGTTTAAAATTACGTTTCCTTTCTCTGTGTTAACTCGTAAAAACTACTAGTTAATTAAAATTACACAATATCTTCGCCAGGAGATCTTGGCTTGGTAAGAGATCATAATGTTTTAGCAAGTTACTTTAAACTTATATTGCAAGTAATTTTAAACGCAAAACTCACATCAATTTTTAGCTAAATAACTCTTATGTTTCTTACGATTTGATCACAAAATTTACATGGCAGTATATGCATGTGTTTATCTCGCCGTAAGAGAGAAAAAAACGTATAAGCAAGGGTTCACTAATAAAAAATGAACAAAAAAGTACACAAACACCACAATTTTAGATCATTTTAAACTTGATTCTCAGTGTTATTCAAGAATGTACATTATGGGTGTGTTCATTGAAATATTCTTTGCAAATTTGAATCAGTTCAAACTATTTGAAGCATGTGTCGTCACCGTAAACTTCTTTCTGTAGATTACAAGGTTCTGACGTAGGTTTTCATAATATGTTAATATAATTTGATATTTACTCGCTGCACAATTTTATATTTCGGCATGGTTGGATCGAATGCTATTATTTTTGCTACTGTAGCATTTTACAGGACGCTATGACAATTTCAAATTCATCTTTGAAATAAAGAAATCTTTAGGTTACATTACATATTTGATTATCTACAAATGTGTGTAAAAAAAACAGGATATGATAGTGGGCGCCAGACGAATGAGACATTTCATTTCCAAAGTTGTGTGGGTATTCGTTATTCCTCGACCCTTGATGTCTCATGGGTACTGGGAATACCTCATAGAATTCGTTGAAAGCGACGATGGACAACCCAGTTGGAGACCAAGAGTGAATACTTACCACGACCAGTGCTATCTGGGTAAAATTCTCGATGCTAACAGATAACCGACAATGGCAGAAATCATATCTACTTGCAACGTAGGAGGTAACAGACACATATCCAGCAGCTCAGTGCACGTTCCCCAACTTCCACGGAACATGGGAGAAACAGTAGCACTTTTACCAGGACGTTTGCTTATACATCTCCTCACTTGTACTCGTGAACATAACAATTGAACCCTCTTGGAAGGTCGGAAAAACGTGAATTTGTTGGATTAATTGCGGTACTTGCAATTTCAGGCGCTTGGTAAAGCCACATACCCCATACCACCAAGGAGGTGGTTCCATTTTGGTGTAGAATGGTTAGAATCCACTGATTTCTCTAAACATGTCATTGAGATGCTACTAAGATGCACCGTTCAGTGAATATTTGCGGCTCTCCAGACTTCTTACAACGACTCGACGTTTCGTCTGAATAATAGCCGTGCCATTGGGTTTAAGTTATCCAGGATTGGTTCGAGAAACGATTAGTGCGGTCTTTCCGTTCGACGTATGTGACTCAATCAAATGTTTATATGTTGTAGAGATATCCTTTGTAACCATCATCTTGGACTTAGAAATATCAGGTAGATATGGGCAGCTATTCGTACGACATGCTTCAACATATCTCCAATAATCATCAGTCTATTATGGGAATCGTTGCCA
Organism: Lepisma saccharinum; assembly: GCA_022664845.1. Taxonomy (NCBI): domain Eukaryota; kingdom Metazoa; phylum Arthropoda; class Insecta; order Zygentoma; family Lepismatidae; genus Lepisma; species Lepisma saccharinum. Next base: position 44,672 of record JAGDQP010006152.1, on the reverse strand, counting down.
CATACACTCTCAAATGTAAAAGTAAATTCCTAAAAAGATGGTAGTCAAAGCCTGTAGAATGAGCTTCGCAATTGTTTTCAGTTCTTCACCAGGACATGCACAGAAGTACAGAGAGTATTATATTTAACAATAAATAAGTTTTATAATACGTTTGCTGTGCTGATTTCTTGTTGAAGAAATAAAGATGATCAAGTCCATTCTAGCGAAGACTTCTCAGATTACTATGTCAATACAGCATTCCTCTTAACATTGAATCCCTCTTCCAAGAGCTTTCATTATTCCTTGAAATTCGAAAGGAAATGAAGTGAGTAATTAATTAGTTAATTAACTATACATGTGTATAGTTTCTTTTCAAGTCAGTCTTCGGAGTTTCTATACACTTTCTCTTAATACGTAACTTCCATTCTGACTAGTATAAAAGGACCTCTTGGATATACCAAAGTCATTAGTTTCTTCTGAAAACTCAACACCAATTACAACAGTAATGGCTTTTCAATCTCAGGTAAAACCTCTCTAATTATTTTATCCATAAGAGTGTCTACTTATAACCGTATCCACTTATTTAGTCTCTTCTTGTTAATTTAAATAAACTACGGTAGAATCTGTTTCAACATTTCGTTAATGAGTTGAGCAGTCAAACGTGGCCTGTCGATCCCCTCTAAGAAGTTAGAGAAGTCTGATTCGGATTTTTTTTATATACGCATTTTGAAATTGCACACAGTTGATACATTAGAAGGTTGAACAACTCGTGAGATAACGTCCAACAGCAATGACTCATCCGTGGTAAAGATGGGTAACGTAGTGGGCAGTACCTCTTTTGTGGTATTTTAACATCATTCACCTGACAAAACTAATGAAAAGCCTGGAAATTCCACTCAGGTTTGCCGCCAGCGTGGGTCGAACTGTTTTGCCTTTTTATATGCTGATCCGTAGTCTACAAGGTTTGAGTGTCTATCATATACTCTATCCTAACCGTAGTGTCTAATCGTTAGGTTTGAGAACTTGATCAATAACAGTCGTCAATCTAGAAACACACATATATCATAGAAAAGATTGTCCTTAGTTCTAAAGTTAACGAATGTAAAGGCATTTCTTGGAGAACATAAAAATTGAGGATTGAGATGTCGTTTACACATCTTTAAATGCTTTACCATTTGCATTTTCCATTCGTGTTTACTTGCGTCTTTTCCTGTAAGAAATGTTAAGCTCTGGAACATTTTAACAAACGAACTCATCTTCAAACGTACGAAGACAGAGCTTCTGAAATGAAACATTCTTTTTATCTCTTCCAGATTGCATTGCTTGTTCTCGCAGCTGTCATTCTAGTTGTTCAGGGCATTGGATATGGTATGTACAGTGTTACATTCTCTTTGCTTTTTATACTGAGAAATACAACTAAATCTTAAAGTTTATGAAACAACTTGTTTTAATTTGCATACATGTTTCTGCCAGATACGGTTCGATCACAATTTTTTTTATCTCCGTGAGAACTTTGTGGTACATAAGGAAAGAATTCAAAACTATACAGGAGGATGTAAAAATACATGAAATTATTTCTTGAATGCATTTTTCACTGCCCAAGCACGAAAAGTCATTATGTCTATTATTTTACTTTACAAAAAATGTAATTTCCATTTACAAGAGTATAACATTAGCACGGCATCGTCAGGAATTCTAAATATCTTGGCAGATAATGACATAAGCTGCGTGGTCTTAGCAAATGATAATGAAAGTTTTATCCATAGAATGTATTACAGCGACGTTTATGATTAAGGAGTGGAGATGTCTGGAGATATGCCTGTCTACACTGAAATAATCTTGAGGGAAAACCACTCTCTGTTTCAGTTATAAATCGTAAACATTGTTAAAATTAACTTAATCATTTGAAAAAGCTGACAATAACTTGGTAAATATGAGTTAAGATGCGGTAAACGTGTGTAATTTCATTAGATTCTCTAATATTATTTTACATTAGATTTTTGCAATGCTATCGCGTAACTAAGAGTTGTACAATTAAAATGTTTCCTCCAGATGACTCCGTAAGTATTGTCTATATTCTGCGTAATAGTTGTTACTCGAAACCTCTTGCTAATGTCATTGTTGTGCAAAATATCACGAAATTATCAAACATATTTAAACCAATCAATTATAATTTATATTCATAACAATTAGTATAAGTTAGCTGAAGAAGATACTGTAGACGCCATGATAATCTTTGTTTTAATTTAATTCATAAACGTTGTACTTAAAAAGTCTTAGGAAGTACCTCTAATGCCTCATACTTCAAAATTAGTTTAATTGATCTCTCTTTGAAGGTGGTGTAAGTAGCTATGGTTATGGAATCTCTCATGGACATTACCCAGGGATCTATGGTCTCCAAGGCTATGGATTAGCTTCTGGATATGGATTCCCACACGGATACGGAGGATTTGGCAGCCTTGGAGGCGGAATTGTCGGTGGAATTATTGGTTAAAAATAAGGAATGTGAATCCTGGTTGATGTAACTAAAAATAGGAAAATATAGATTTAATGTAAATACTAAAATGTCTATTTTATTATATTTGGTGAAAGATTCAATAAATTTATATTTCCCACCCATAGACTTCCGTTATATGATTTCTCTGATATTTTTAAAAGTAATGTTTCATAACCCAACGATATACAGAAGGTTGTGACATCACAAACTCAAACTCTTTATTATAGAACTTTTATATTTACATTACATTCCTTCAATATAATCTTCTGTCATATTTATCATCCTATGTTAGACATAAGGAGGAAGCTGGAAACCGGTAGAAAACCAGTGCTTTATTATTTCCCCGAAAGATGGCCGTATTGCTCAAAACCTGGAAATGTGTCCCTCGCAAGTAATTGGAAGAATCACCTAAGACAGTTTGGTAAATTAAATATCATGTCAATTGAGGGGGTCAAAGAATTGGAACATGTGCCCTAAAGCAAAATACCAAAAGGCTAAACGGTTGAATGATATAGATTCTACTTTCATTTTTATGCGCTTGCTTGTGAAGAGTTTCCACATTGGGAATTCGAGCGTTCTTGTAAAATTGTTTAATTATTTTGTGTCGTAGGTATTGGGTATTATACAGAGATAAGTGGACAAAGAATGAAGTTTATTAAATGTAAGGATAATAAAACAGTCATGGCAGAACCAGAATTTAAAACTTTAATTTACGATGAACAGTGTTTTAAGTGTGGGAAATGAATTCGTGAAAAATAAAAATAGGATGAACTAAACTAAGAAAAATAAGCAGTAATTATCTCTTTCTATACATTAATATTCTGACCATCGGATGATATCTATAGACGAAAACCAGATATAGGATTGCTAACTTGAGCTGTGAAACAAATGTCTTAAATGTGTATATGGAGTATTGTGTTATATGGCAGCAAAACATGGACAATACAAATAAAAAGGTAATTTTTGAAATGTTGTTTTGGAGATAAAAATAAGGTAAGATGGATTGGTAGAGCAAACCTTTAAGAAGTATTAACAACAATTGAAGTGGAAAGGAAACTGATATGAGAAACAAGAAGGGGAGAACATCTGATCAATGCTAAATGAGAAGATACAAGAATGATTATCAACATTATTATTGTATTGTTGACTCGAAATTGTTGATACGGTTCAAGTCTAAATGAATTATACATAATCTCACATACAAATGTTAATTACCTTCGGGTGGCCAAGAGATTATCACGTTCGTTTTCTGTGTGCGTGGTCACGGGTTCAGAACGCGGGGTTTGTTGACCGAAATGGTTTGGAGCCCAATTTAACAAGAAAAAGTAGCCTCGTCCTTAGAGTCATCAGCTCGTTTAGAATGTTAATAATAATTGAATAAATCAAACAATGTTAACAAAAGTAGGCAACATCAAGCGACTTCATCCATTATCCTGCGTTCATTTTTAGAAAAACGTGAAATTCTAATTTTAGTAAAATAAATCTATTTTAACGTAAAAAAGTAGAAAAAAAATGCTAACCACCGTGCCAATTTCAGGGTCACCAGAGTTGAAGTTACCGAACAAGTCGAAATTTCTTGACTCAAATGAACTCGGTTAATCTTTAATTTCTTTGATTAAGAGCCTAGAGTACATTATAAACAGACTGATTGACACACAAAATGAACTCCTTTTTACCTCTTCTAAGAATAAAAAAATATTATTATTATTTTTAATATTTACCATGTTTGTTTCCTTTTGCATTTTAATCGAAACAAATCATAGACATAGACAACACAAAGAACAAAAGTGTTGTGTTGGTCGAATAAGTGTTCAGGGGAAAGGTCGTATGGATAATGATGGATGAATTGGTGGAATGAAGAAAGTTGGAGGAAACGGGAAAACTCCGAGAAAACCCACACACACGGAGTTTATACACCACGAAGACCAATGTCATAAGCTTGGATCGAACTGACGACTTCAAACATCAAAGGTGAGTGTTCTACCACTGAACCACCGCGAGTGGTTGTAACTGTAACATTTTTTTCTATTCTTTTTTTTTCATCTTGTTTCTAAATGTACAGCCAGCTGCAAAACCTATTCAGTCCTAAAATTTCTTCTCTGAATAGATTTGGAATATATTAACCGTTTTCAGTACACTTTTCTTTAACGTACAAAGAATGTAATTTTCTGTAAGTATACAATAAACTATACTTAAATCCGTTCATTCAATTCAAAGTTATTTGGGGAAGAAATTTTACGAGTGGATGCAAACATTGCACTTTAAAGATATAGGAAAACCACCACTACAATGTACTCCACAAAAAATAATAGTAATCAAATAATCGAATTCAGTCCCTGCAAGAAGCTAGGTAAGAAATTCAAATTCCAAAGAAGCTAGGTGTGAAAACCCTGACACCTCATAATTAGTACATATGTTGCCTAGATTAAATGTGGACCAAATTTAAACTTTCATTATATAACAATGAACACTCAAAGTATTTGATTTGCAAAAGAACGCACCCTTCTTTATTATTCGATTCTTGACTACACGTAAACTTAACAAAAATGCTTGTAACGTGTTACTAGAGAAAGGATATAAAATAACATTTTACTAAATACTAATATTATATTATTTCCCTGGCAAACAGAAATTGCATATATTCTTTTAAAAAATGTTATAACTCAAAATCGAATCTTTTTATATAAACGAAATATGTGTATAAATTTACATTAAATACTTTCTTCCAATTATAAAAGATTCATAACGCCCCCGAAGAAAGGTGAGCCTCCCCGCAAAAAAGAACACAACCTGAAGACTGACCACACCAACGAGATCAGTATCCAAGCGTGTCTCAGCCACAGCTAACCTCCGTTCTTTAAGTAAATGCCTTACCTACACCATCCCTCTGCCACATCTTGGCGCACTTTCTTACGATTCCATCATAATATTTACATGGTAGTATAAACATGTATTTATCTTGTCGTAAACAAGAAAATTCGTAACGGGAAAAAGTTCATTACAAATACGTAACAAAATGGTACAAGAAGCCTTTCGTTTCCCTGGATACTCCACCAAAGTCCTACGAACAACAGTTTTGCTTATTCCACTGAGACTCTCGATGAACCGTACTGACACTCCCTAGCTGATACAAAAATGTCAAGGTCATTTTCAAATTAGTCCTCGCTGCAAATATAGAACGGGCTTCTCCTGTGTGCTTCTCGCAATGTTCCTAGAAAATCTGAAATACTTTGAATCATTTCAAATGCTGCGAGAGAAAATATTTGTCACAGAAAAAATTAATGAGATCTCTATAGAATTGTCTGAAGACATATCATATGGTATAAACTAGATGTCACAGGCTGTTAAACGTAATTTGATAAAGAAAAGCAGCAAGAAAGCATGTAAATTTCCCTTTTTCCCAATTTACTCCCTCACTTACCCTTTCTTGTGTGCATATGATATGTAAAATAGATGTTATTCTTTGCTGTTTATATTTTTCTCCGGTTTGTTACTTCAGTATAACATAATATGATTGATTTTTAGTTTATTTAAAAGGGAAAATATAATTCAAAATTTACCGTTGTGTGATGTCACTACAGCTAACAATACACATTGTGGAATGACTTAATTACGTTGAGCAAGAAAAATAATCTCAATATTTTATAGCGTTACTGGATTTTCAAGCATTTTTTTACAGTTTCAGAGAAAGCCCACAATGAGTAAGTTAAGGGTCCATAAAATTGCAAACTTTACATTTAAAAACGTTCCTTGGAAATTGGCATACATTGTTTTCGAATTCGGTTCATTTTCCTTTTTAAATGTATACATGTTTTATAAGAAATTTTCCAAAACACCTAGCCTATGCTACTGACTTTATGAAAAATCTTTCGTGATTGTTCTCTGATTTTTCGGCACGATACGTTCAGAAGTATACAGAATACTGTTTACCAATAATAATTTACTGTGTTAATTTAGTTATTTAGGAATGAAAAGAATAAGTCAATTATTGGAAAGAACTTTCCGGATAAAGGGTCCATACTCTTTGTTCTAACATTTCATTTCTCTTTCACTTTTTTATTCCTTGAAATATAAAAGGTTTCTTTTCTAGTTAAACATCGAAGTTTCTACACTTTACCTTAAAACGTAACTTCCATTCAGACTAGTATAAAAGAACTTCTGAGAGATTCTAAAGTCATTAGTTTCCCTTTGAAAACTCAATATCAATTACAACAGTAATGGCTTTCGAGTCTCAGGTAAGATCATTAAAATTATTTTCTTCATAATGACTCTGACTACCTATAACGTTAACGTCTTCATTCGTCTTTAATAACATTCAAATAGACCAAAACTTTTAAACAAAAATCCAACTTTCACGGCCCGATGTTAGAAACATAATTTATTATTTCATTCGCGTGTTAAATACACATTTGAACACTTCACAGCGTTTCGTAATTGTTGTTCAAAATCTATGTGTACCGTACGTGACGCTAGATATTATTTAAATAAAACCATCTTAAATAATTTCATGTAATTTGAGGTTGGTAGCTCGTTTTGTAAAACTATCCTTAAAATTCTGAAATAAGATATATTCATTAAAATAAGATGTACTACTGTATACAACACAGATAGGGCCGCCCTTATGCATAAGTGAGTGAGACGAAAGATAAGTCCCAGAGAAGTTAGAGGCCTCCAAAACAGAAATTCAAAATGCAAGACTTATAAAAGCTATAGATATACTTTTAATTCTTCAATTTTCAACCCCATTGTTGGAAGGCTCTAATTTCTCGAGGCCCCAGAATATGTCTTTGCGATTATGCATAAGCAGGGTCTTGTAACATAAGCCCTGGAATTAACATATCCCCTGTTCGATGCGTACGCGGCAAAAACGGTCCATAGCAGATGTGGAGGTAGCGCTCCACATATTCTCGACTTACGACACGAACTGAGGTGGGGTGGTCAGTCCCACGCTCGATCGCTTTTACCTCCCAGGATTACCAAGGACAGTCTGGTAGTCAATTTCATAGGAGGCTGAGTGAACTTCGGAGCACCAGACATGGGAACACTGCGAGAAAAGTCTCCAGTGTCCTGGACGGGATTTGAACCCGAACCGCCCGATTTGAAGTCAGACACCCTACCGCTTGAGCCACGGCGACTCCCTAAGCTCTGCAATTACTTCTACTAAAGCCTTGGAGTTACTTCTATTAAATAACTCAATTTGAAAAATGCAAGCCCTGGTGTCAAATATCAAGCAAATAGATTTTCTAAAATATTTTATTATTTTTTATTCTTCCAGATTGCTCTACTTCTTCTCGCTGCTGTCATTCTAACTGTTCAGGGCATTGGATGTGGTATGTATCAGGATATGTCCTCTCTTGTTTTACATTGATAAATACAAATAAAATTAATAAAATAACGTTTGTTTTGTTTTCGTTCACTTCTAGCCGTGAGACTATGCATTTTTGACAAAGATTACACATTTTTAATCTTTCTAGTCTGAGAAACTTGTTCCTGAAATCTTGTTTGTATTTCATTTCTCAAACATTAAGTATAAGTAAGTGACAACATCTTCATTAGCAGAAAATTCTTTCGCTGTAGAAGACAGCCGTATAAATTCACCCTCGTACGCTCAGTGCTCCTTCTTTGGACGTTTCATTTGTTACAAAAATGTTATGGAAAATTCGGGCCACACATACAGAGGTCGCACTAGTAGGCAAGTATTCTTATTGTGATGCATTCTTGCTTTGCTGTAAACTCAGTAAATTTCAGGATATACTTATAAGGTCTGACATCCTTGAAAAATGATTTATGTATCCCATTTTACAGGCGGTATAAGTAGCTATGGCTATGGAATCTCTCATGGACATTACCCAGGAATCTACGGACTCAATGGTTATGGATTAGCTTCTGGATATGGATTCCCACACGGATACGGAGGATTTGGCAGACTTGGCGGAGGAATTCTCGGTAGAATTGTTGGTTGAAGATAATGAAACTCGACTGTGTCTGATGTAACTGACTCTAGTAAAATATAAATGCAATTTTAAAACTTAAAACCTGTTAATTTTCTTGCTTGCTGGCCGCTTGTTGCAAAGTCTTTTAAATTAATCTATCATCCTAATTTTTAAAACAAATGCCTGGTAAAGGTTATACTGATAATAATCCCAGAATACTATATTAACAGTATTTAGGTTTTCTCTCCTAAGGGTTTTGAATATGAAACCATCTGTCTTAAATTCGTAAGTGACACATCATTAAGAGCTTTAAAATTAAATCCTGATTGAACTCGTAAACGTTTTTGCGGTCATCGGTCTTACAAATAAAAGATACAGCTATCCCCTGTGTGATACGCAGGCGCATGGAGGATGTGGAGGTAGCGCTTCTTCTCGTATTCTCGACCTACGGCACGAAGTGAGGTGAGGTGAGGTGATCAGTCCCACACAAATGCAAGAATTAAAATATCTAGCTTAAGAAAATATAGAAAAAACATAAAATGACCAAGGAATTAGACAGAGAAAATTGGGACAACACAGAGTGTTCCTGAAATAATTGTTTCAAATTCGCGAGGTCATTTGCCATATGAAAACAAAACAAAAAAAAACCTTCAAAGAAGTTTCGAAACGTGTGTAGTTCCGTAGCTACATGCGCTCAAAGTTAAAGCGGCAACATCACAAATGACCTCATATCTCTAGAAATGGGTATCGCTTATCAAAGATCAAAGGATCTGCCAGTGTTAAAGTCACCAGATCTAACTGGAGCAATACAAATCTGAAATCAGCTTCTATTTACCTTCTTCGTAGTTCCTCGCTCCTATTTTTACCGTAAGTTTCCTTGTTGGCTAAAGATAAGAAAAACATTTATTTTAAAAATGAATTTTATTTTCCTGTTTGTTTCCTTTTCTACCTTCAAATAATTGAATCCTTCCTTATAGTCAACTCAAACTACACAATTGCTGTGTTGGTTGCATAAGGGTGCAGAGGGTTGCCACAGTCCAGGCGGTGCAGAGGGTTGTCTCTGCTATCGTAACATTTAACAGGAACTTTGTTTGTTTCACTTTCAAAGTAATTGTTGAAATAGAGAAAACTTCATCATGGGTGACTTAGTTGTTTCTTTACAAATGTGTATAAAAAACAAACGTGTATCACGAACGGGATATCATAATGGTCGCCTGATTAATAGTACGAAGTATCTGTAGTTGTACGGACACAACGTCGATCGTTGATGTCCCATAGATACCAAGAATATGTCATAGAAGCCGTCAACACAGACCATGGACACTTGACAGTGCAGTGGCCATAAAATCTGTAACAAGGTTTAAATCAAATAAACTTTCAATGTAGAAGATAGGCGGCAACAGTCGCATATAAAGTCGCACATTGCAGCTGCAGCGAAATATATGAGTAGAATACCCACTCTGTATAAGTCAGGACACAGAACAAAGTTCCTCATCTAAGCTCGTGAAAACAAAATTGAAACTTCTTCGAGGACTGACAAAATTTGGCGTGCTCGCATTAGTCACGGTACTTGTTTTAGACTAATGATAATGTTCGCGTGTGACACAGACATCATGAGCATGCGTCCTCAACACAGTACCATGCAGACTGACGCCTTCCTACACCCTCCATTGAAGAGTTTCTGCTACGTTACACTGGGGAATATCACCAGTTCTTCATAGAGTGCATGTACCCCCCCCCCCCCAATCATGTTCCAGCTGGATAATACAGAGGGTCAACGAGCCAAAGATATTCGGAATTGTTTCGGGGATCATTCCAGAGAGTTACGTCTAATATTGCATTGGATCATGCTGATCGCTCGAAATAAACACAATGAAATACTTATGAGACGTTTAGTGATGTCCATTCAAATCCAAGACGCTGCAGCTAAGTACCTAGGATTTTGGGTAGGTGTTATGGATATTAATGAGTTCTAGATAGATGAATCAGCACTCATTAGCACGCATTAGATTTTAATTTCTTGTATTGTTTTAAAAATAACAGAGTATATCCAGATTTTCGGATCAACTACGCATGTTAATGTCAGAACTCATTACCTCTTTCAAAAGTAAATTTATGACAAAACTGACTTCTTCTATGTATTTTCGGTAAAATTCTAACCCAGACTGATATATTACTTTACCTCCTTCTCATTTAAAAAATCGAGCAAGATTCAAGATGGCGGCCACAATGAACTTACCTTTTATCTGATAGTGTATTCCACTCAATGTCCATGAATGTGTATTTCTCTCCCATTTTGTAAGCGTTTTCCAAATAAACGTGTGTTTTCAGACTTAGATCACACTATAAGTACTTATTCTATTGAATCAAACCTTTGGCCACTGCACTCGTCTTTATGGATGAAAGATTTTTTATCATGCTTTCTGGAGGTTTTCTGATGTGTCTGCCAAGTTTGATCAAAAAAGTGTTCTGAATCACCGATAGGTTTACTTGTAAGTTCTCTGAAATTGTCTAAAGACGTACTTTTATACGGTATAAAGTTGTATGTTGTAGATTTTAAAATCTACCTTTTTTTTTTCAATGTAACAGGAACAAAGGAACTTGGCGCGAGGTGGCAAGGTTCATGATCCTCAAGTTATAAGGGTGGTGGGGATCCTAAAACCCACTACGTCCACCGCCACCAACCCTAAGGCTGTTGCCAGCTCGCGCCAACTTCCTTTGTTCCTGTTACATGCTGTCACCAAGGAACTTGGCTCATCCGTCTCCCATTTCACACCTTTTTAGGGCTAAAGAACTTGGCTCCACTTTTTGCACCTCTGGTGTTTTTGTTCGGATTTCGTTATACGCGATGCATATTATCGTTAACCAGAGCTAAAACTGATCAAGTTTCAGACCGTGACATCGGAAATCATCAGCTCTGCCTTACACTTACACCATGTGCTTGTCCCTGAACGCGGATGCATCTAAATAGTTCCTTGGGCTTTCCGCGCTTCTACCCTTATTGCACATTTCTTTCATACATGTTGAAAAGAATACATTTTCCGTGTAGATTTTATATTGGGGATAGATAAAGTAAATGTAACCCTATTGCCATAATAATTATTTGTGTAAGTCGCTATTGATAAGATGTAAAATAGTTAAAAATCTGCATTTGTACGATATCATAGTTCAAGACCTTCTGTTATCATCGATCCCACGTCTATTGCCATCTTGATTCCATGAATCAGTGTTCTTCTCTCGTTCTTCTTACCTGTGGACAAGAACGACTACGTTAACCTCTCGCTATCTCATGCGATAACCGTTAACGAACGCCCAGGCAAGAAGAGGAATTAAAGCGTCCTTAACGATTGGCATTCGAAGTTCGCACTCGGTCTCGCGGAACAACTAGTCGGGTATAGGTTCCCAGGCTGTTTTTCTTGTTGTTGACGAAGCTCGAGACCTAAAGCGGTCAAAATCAGAATTGTTGTCACTTCTTTGTCGTCTGTCAATTTAATTTTAAAAAAACAAATCATTATTGAAATTAAAGGATCACATTTAATTTATGAAATAAACCCCACTAATATGAAATAAACTATCACAATACTTCTAGTTTGAGCACCTATAGCTCCGAAACTAAGCAAATTTCGGAATTTTTTCAAAGGAACTTTTTTCTTGGTTTGACGTAAATAATCACATCCGGAAGTATGCACCATTATTTCAGTATAAACAATATCTCAGAAACTATTTGTCGCGGTTAAAACAAATAAAAATTCTACAGAATGGTCCCACGGCGTATTTTCGTTTGCTATAAACTAGGACGTCGTAGCTTGTTAGAATAACTATCAAAGAAAGTGGGAAGGGTGAAATTTCTCCTAAAAGTTCTCTTTCTCTAAATTTACCCCCTAACTCCCTCTCACTGTGTGCTTAACACGAAATATATTTGGTCCCTATTGTTCATGACTTTCTTAAGTTTATTACCACTCGGTTGAATAATTGATTATTAGCTATTTTAACTATTACAAAGTAAAATGTTATAATTCGAACTGTACCATGTTTGTTATGTCGCGAAATGATAATAAACTTATCTATTACCCTTTGAGAAAAAGCCCACAACGGGTTAGTTGAGGGTTCATAAACTTTCAAAATCAAAATTTAAACATGTAACTGACGTGCATGGTTTTCGAATTCTCCTCTTTCAATTCATTCATGTTCTCCTAGAAGTATATGGTACTAGTAATTTGTGAAAAAAGGTTCAAGAATTTTCTCTAATTCTTAGGAAGAACATGTAGAGAAGTAGATTGAGTACTAATTACCAATAATAATTTGCTGTGCTAATTTCTTCCGTTAGAATAAAAAAAAATACATCTTTCATTATGAAGACACTTCCAAATTGTGTATCCATCCGCATTGCTCTAATATTGCATTTCTGTTCCACTTTAACTTTTCTATTTCTTGAAATGTGAAAGAAAATGAAGCTACTAATTAAATACGTGTGTATAGTTCCTTTTCCAGTTATTGTTCGGAGTTAACATAAATTCTCACTTTCTCCGTAACTTCCAGTCTGACTAGTATAAAAGGTCTTCTGAGAAATTCCAAAGTCATTAGTTTGTTTTGAAACTCAATACCAAATACAACAACAATGACCTTCCAGTCTCAGGTAATACCACCGTACATATTTTGTTCGTAATAGCAGTGACCACTTCTAAGGTTAGCAGTGTAATTCGTCGTGACTAGCTAATTCAAATAGGCTATCACTTGTTTAATGTTATTTATTATGGTTGAACGTGCAGTTGTTATGTAAGTTCGTCACATCAGAAAGATGATACCTATTAGCGATTACTCTTCCGTGGAGAAAGAAGTAGATGGTAATGGACAAGGCCTTACTTTAGATACTATCTTGTCATTCATCTGGTGCAACTTGTAAAATCTTTGGAAAACGCACTCGGGATGGCCGGCAGCAGGGGCCAAATCCTTTCCCGTCTTTATGTACCGATCCGCAGTTTGCAATATTAACCACTCAACCATGGGATCTGATGTAGCACAATGAAACATTTCTTGCCAAAATTTTCAAAAAGAATATGCAATAAGCTTGCGAAACTGCTGTATATTTGATTTCCCATGCATGGTTTGTAAAATAATCTTTTTATATTGTAACATAGAATGAAATCATCTTAATAAGATGTGTTAGGTAACAAAGACAGCGCCGTTCTTATATACAAGTGAAAGAGACGCAGAATTGATCCCGACAAAGTAGGGGTCTCCAAACATCCTACCAAGTCAAATGCCGACCCAGACCAACTAGTAGTCGGGAAAAAGATGGTGGAAGGTCTACGTGAACCATAAGTGGCGTTCGATCGTCGAGGCAATCTCAGGGTCATCGTTGGGTAGGCGTAGCGTGTGACCCTGTCCAGCAAACGCCCAAAGACGTCGGACTGCCCGTCGGCTCCGCCTTCGCCGATCAAATGTCAACATCAGGGCGACGCTGCCTGGCTTGCTGGGAAGGATTCAAAACTTTTCGGAACCCCAGAAAATTTATTTCGGATAAGTCCACGTATTATTTCTGTAAAAAAAATCATTTTCAAAAATTCACCCGCAAGTGATAATATAAAAGCAAACAGAACTGAAATGTAATATTTTCTTTTATTCTTTCAGGTGGCTATTCTTATTCTTGCTGCTCTCATTCTGGCTGTGCAGGGCATTGGATATGGTATGTATACTTAGATATGTTCTCTTTGCTTCTTACACTAAGAAATACAACTATAGTTGACGAGATAACATTTATTTGGTTTTAACCCGTGTCTCTGATAGAAGAGGGAGAAAACAATCAATGTCCATCTCAGTGAAAATTCGTATTACATGATTAAAGAGTTCAAATACACAGGGCGTTTCAAAAGCAGAAGCCAAACCTTCAGGAATTAATTTCTCATAGTAAAAGATGAACATATATAGTACGGGGCAATATCCGCCCAAAGTTAGTACAACATCGTCACAAATTACAAAATATCTCGCCACATAATCTGCAGGAGAATCTCCGCTCAGCTACAATCCTTTCTACCTTCTCTCGGAAGTAACTTGATTATCATTTGCTAACCCGACATTGTCTATGTCATTTATGACGATGCCGAGCTAAATTTGTCCGCCGCTATGCATCAAACTACGCAATTTATACAAACATGTGCATTGTGCATATTCAATTTTTCATCATTGTACTCTGAGCAACTAGTTCTTAATATATTGTCGTGTATTTCTCAACCACATTCTGTAAATCCCTAAATGACAACATCTAAATTATGGTAAAATAGTTCTTAGCTAGGAAACACCGTTAAAATTCACCCTTGTACGCCGTATACTCTATTTGTACAACCTTTCATTTATTACCAAAATAGCGTGAAAAGTTCCGGTTCACACTACACCCATTATTTTTATTTTGTTGCATCCTTCCTCTGCTCCCAGATCTGTAAGTTTCAGAAAGAGTTCTGATATCTAACATACGTGTTTTAAAATTAAATTTAATCTGTATTCCTTTGCAGGTGGTGTAAGTAGTTATGGTTACGGAATCTCTCATGGACATTACCCAGGAATCTATGGCCTCCGTGGATATGGATTAGCTTCTGGATATGGATTCCCACACGGATACGGAGGATTTGGCAGCCTTGGCGGAGGAATTGTGGGCGGAATTGTTGGTTGAAAATGGCGAAACTGCTCTGTGTCTAACATCACTAACTGTAGCAAAAATTTAACTGCAATTTAAATCTAAAAGTCTTTTCATTTTGTTGACTGCTGGTCGATTGCGTCAACGTCTTTTAAAACAATAAGTAATGCTAGTTTTCAAACTAAATGCCTGGTTCATTTATTACTAATAATAAAACTCTAATATTATGGCAATAACACTTAGCTTTTACCCTTCTGAAAGATATTTTGTACCTTCTTTACTACAATTCAAAGGGTCATATCACAAAAGGTTTTTTTTTTATTTCAATCCAAATTGTATTTGTGAACCTTCTAGCGACTATTACTCTTACAAATTCAAATATATAATTTAAAGAATAATTAGATTAAATGTTTGATTTTGCACTACCTTTTGCTATAGATCGACGTAAGCAAACGAGGTCAACATTGAAAACTTCTTATTGTTTGTCCGTAGTTAAACATATAACCAAGAAAACAAGAACTCTTTACTTTTTGATGAACCAAGAGTTCGTATCTCAGTTGGTTGAGCGCTGCTTTCGTATTTGGAATGTCTCGGGTCACTGACTGCCCATCCTGACTGAGGTTTTGTTTGGTTTCTCTCTGTTGTCCCAGAAAATGCTGGGTTCGTACCTTGAATGAGGCTAGGGCTGATTCCTTCTAAAACCCTTCATAGTACCTATGCTGTTATCGTTGTGTTGTCTGTAATGCAAAGATTCCTCTTAGTCGTATTTGGATTCGTTAAAAAAATATCACTAATTAATATTTACGTGGAAATATTATTCATCAACCTGTTGCTCTCAGGTAAAGAAAGAATGGAGTATCTTAGCATAATCGCAAATAATCCAAAGATCCTAGGTTCAAATATGGAAATATGTCATCAAAACTATTGTTTTATCTTCTTTCCTTCCTTCACACTAAATCACAGTGGTTCTAAAATAGCAGAAATTGAAAAGTCTGATAATCTAAAACATAAGTAAAAATCATAGTATTGTTTTTAGGTCTGTGGTGGATTAATTCGGATAAACGTTAGGGTGGTAATCTTGTTCTCGCCGGCATCTTATCAGGGTTTTTCAGCTCTTCCATCAGCTTTACCAAGCTAATTCCAATCTAGAATATAATCTAACCTGTTCCTTCTCCATCCCTTCTACAACAGCAATAGAAAAGAATTAGGTGCGACTGCCTATAACTGTAAGGCCTTGTAATTAACAGAAATTTCGTTTAAGTACGTTTCAAAAGTCCTGCTATGAAACTCTTGTTGGAAGGAAGGAACTATTTTATTTAATTTACGACCACGGAAATCTTACAAAAGTGTGCTTTATTCTTATTTCATTCACTGTAGTCTACATTGGATTATTTATATTATCGTCTTGTAACAAATATTAGAGAATAAATTAGGAATTAAACGTGACTATTCACGGGTTGTTAATTCGTTTTAAGAAAGCATATTATTCTCTCCCAAGATAAATATTATACAATAATCTGATACGATTAGGAAATCTGAGAAAACTTGTTCAGCTATTGAGCATATGCCTCAGCAAGCCCCAGAAGCAGAAAAGGTTTCAGCAATAATATGTCCGTTTCAAGATTAACTACTGATTGGAACAAGGTGACGCCTTATGTCCACTATGCTTTAACTTTCCATTATAATACGCGATTCTCAAAATAAATGAGGACATAAAGGACTAATATTGAATGGCGTTTCATGATATCATAAGTTATCATTCTTTCAAAAGTAGCTAGAGTCCCATAAACCGTGTTTGTTGCATGTACATTTTCGAATTAAGGGTTTAAAGCAAATCCTAAGTACTTTTACCGATAACCTTCTAATAAAATGGGTTCAATCATAGGTATATCAGCTGTTGGGATAACTGGAATAAGGTTTCAGTCTAATATTTTGTCTTTATTGGTGTGGTCGGGAGTGTTTGTGGTGCCGAGTCCGATCCCGGGGAGAGAGTCCACATAACTAATAGCCGTATTAGTTTTGCCGATAAACTTTTAATACGGTATTTTACACTGTTGTATATTAGCTGTTGAGTAGATTCTATTTTGTGTTCAACCTACTCCTTTGAATCCTCCTCAGTTTCAACATATCTGTTCGCATTCATTGTTTTCAATAAGTGCATCACCTGATGAGGTAAAGTGTCATCTTTCTTCTTTACCTCTTAATCGTTCTCCCGGCTCTGATAATACTAGTACTATTTTTATGTAATGCTTTCGAATAACTGGATTAACCCTTTTCTCGTCTTTTACATTGGTGTTTTGCTGAAGGTGTATTTCCTTATTCTTGGAAGCAGGCTAATATTTTATCCATTCTGAAATCTGGAGATAAGATCCATGTTTCTTCATACAGACCCATTTCTCTTTTATCTATTTTGTCTGTGTTGTGTGAAAGAACCATCAAAGATATACTTAATAATCTTGTCTCATCCTATCTAGACTATGTTCAGCATGGCCTTCTTCCTGGTCTCTTACCAATCTGTCCTTATTACACTCTGATGTTACCCAATCCCTGTCCAATAATATGGAACTTGATGCCATCTATCTAGATCTAAGTAAGACTTTTGATATAATTGATTGTAAGCATCTTCTTTATAAGTTAACTCACCGATTTAATATCAATGCTAACTTCCTTTCATTATTGCGAACATATCTCACTGACTGAAATTCGTGTTGATCTTTCTGGATTCTCTTCCAATTTTTCCCGTTCTCTCTGGTATAGTGATGTAAAAATGTGTTTTAATGTGAAGTTCTAAAATAAAACATTTTTAATGATGTTTTTTTCTCAATGTGTCGTTTTTTCTTTGAGACAAGTATTTATTGTTTACGCTGCAGATAATCAATGTAATCAGCAAGATTTATACAAATTTGCATTCACTAGTACATTGTGTTTCACTATAAAACCTCCGGGGCATGGCTCCCTTATGCTCTGGGCTTCAAGTTTCGCCCCCTACTGTGAAGATATACGCAGATACAGGCAGTGTAACAAAATATATTTTGTGTTAAATGCATATTTAAAAACAGTTGTATAAATGCATAATGAATACTCTTATAAACAAGCAACTACATTTATGTTTCTTCTAATGCATCTGTTGCAATAGGACTTTAAGAAATATTATTTCAAATTATATCACAACGTGGCCACGTCCCACAGCTCCGCCATTGCATTTTTGAAAGTATAGTAACAGCTATCGGCACGAAACAGTATGAAAGCCATTTGAAAAACTGAATTTTAAAATAGGGTGGCAACGCTGAGAACTGAGTGCTTGGAGACAGAGACAACCACAGTATGTTTCGATTGTGTCGAATATATATACTCAAAGATTGATGCGGATTCGTCGAATTGTGTGGAAGAAATTTTAAATATTTAATTTTCAAAATTGATTGGCAACGCTGTAAATCGTTGGACCTGAAGTAACTCTATGACGTGTTCTAGTACATAAATACCTAGT
This sequence comes from Lepisma saccharinum, assembly GCA_022664845.1. NCBI lineage: Eukaryota > Metazoa > Arthropoda > Insecta > Zygentoma > Lepismatidae > Lepisma > Lepisma saccharinum. Next base: position 26,145 of record JAGDQP010006152.1, on the reverse strand, counting down.
TTTGGTGCTGATATGTTCAAATATATAGAAGCAATTGGATCTTTTACATTGGTTGGCAACACTGACAACTGCGAAGCCGGAAGTATCCACATGAACTGTCTCAGTACCTAATGCTCAGGTATTCAAAATTTAGCGTAAATCAATACACACGTGTAGATTTGTATAAATAAAGATATTCCTTTAAGTTGAATTTTAATATAGGTTGGCAGCACTCACAACTGGGGTGCTTGCGATCGAGGAGCCCCGAAACTTTCTCCTTTATGTTCAATGATGTTTACACTAAATTTGGGACAGATACGGTAGGTAAGAATTTTTTTAATTTTTTAAAAAAGTTGGCAATACTGAGAACTGGGCAAACTGGAGTTCCTCACATATGTAATTTTACAGTATCTAAGGTTTAATTTATGTTTTATATATTCTTAATTACCTATATAAAAGTAGTTCTTCCTTAAAGTAACGTTAGCAGAATTGTTAATTTTTGCCTTGAAAAAAAAACATAGTTAGCTCTCTTCATATGAAATCAAAATTCTTCTTTTTGCTGACAACTGTAAATTATTTCGAGAAATCAGATAATTGCTGGATGTTGCTGATCTCCAAATTTCCATCTCTGACCTCTTGGATTGGTGTAATGCGTGGAACTAAAAAATAAATCCCTCTAAATCTTCTTTTCTCACTATTTCTTTAAAGAAAAATCAAATTTAATCTATCGATTTCATTGGCGATAATCCTATCACCAAAGTTTCCTCTGAAAAGAAACTTGGAGCGGTATTTGACGTAATAAGCTTTTGTTTGCTGATCACGTGACTTCTGTAGCCAAGAGTTCTATGCGCTTACTTGTTCTTCTCTATAGATTTACTGAAATTAAGGACCTTCATTCGTTGAGTTTGTTCTACAAAACCTTCATCTTCCATAGAATAGAATATTGCTCCCCAATTTGGCACATGTCTAGTGTTTCCAACCTCACTCATGTTGATTCTGTTCTGAACTTTTCTCTTGCTATAGTCAAAAGAAGAATACCATCAGTACGTAACTTAAGCAAACGCGAATTATGATTCGTTCTTAGCCTCCATATTCCCTCTTCTCGTCGCAAGCTGGCAGATATGATGTACTTATACAAGATACGAAGCTCAGAACTGAAGACTTTAAATCTAGATTTTACTTCTTTGTTTCCTTGCGAATAACCATAAATAATCACCTGTTTCTTTGTTCCACACCTACGTTAAGCATACTGCAACGCACCTTATTCTATAGACTAGTAACTGTATATATAATAATCATCATGGTTCAAATATTGATATTTTTGGATCTCAAAATAGTTTTCGTCGAGTACTACATTAAAATATGTAAGTTATTCCTCTTCTGTACTATAATCGTCAAGATTTGTGATATATTACTTGCTGTGTGTTATGATAGTCTTTTGATAGTTTGATTTAATGTTATTTAGTTTGTAATTTTATTTAGTTTCAATGTAAAATGGCAATTCTAGCTATATCTGAAGCTTAACAAATAAAAAATGTTTCGATCTCAAATTTCTTCGTTAATCAGATTGGTTACAACAATTTCGGGTGTTGATCTCAAATCCGGTTCGGAGTTTGCTGTTAAATTGGAAGTTCGTATTCGTAATAAGGATAAATTAAAGGTGTCACTTTGAAAGCTGAGTATAATTGGGTCCGTCCAAAATTGGTTCTCAGTGGTAAAACTAGTAAGCAAGGTAACTAGTTGGGATGTGCGACGTATAAATACGTTATTTTTCTTAGTCTTGTTACAGAAATCACTTCTTTGTTTCTAATTAATTTCACAGTGGCTTAAATTCTTATTAAAATATTTGATAACTGTTAGAAAGACTTAACAGTTGTCCAGTCAGTCCAGATGATAAAACCAGATTAAATTTAAGTTGATACGGTTAAATCAAATTTATTAGAGCCTGTTGTTAACTAAATATCCTTCTATATTGGGTTGGGACTATATTTTTCGCTGAATTAGGGAAAGCATCGTTCACGTACTTGTGTTTGAACCTTATATAGGCAAATAGTCCGGAACAAAATTACGTTAATCTGATTCGATTCTTATATGCGCATTCTTTTATCTGACTCTCGCGTTTTGCGTCCTTGAACTCTAAAACACTTTCTGAGTCTTTTGGAGGATACATTATATTTTTTCCTTAGTGTGGACATTCAATATTCCTAGATATTCTGTTTCATAAGTACCAGAAATATCTCTTCGAACGCGGTAACATGCACCATGAAATCGCAATGGCTCAACAAGGGTAAAATTGTCGAAGCTAACAGAAAAGAAACACCGGCACAAATCACATCTACATTCAGTGTAGGTGATAACAGATGAACATCCAACACCTTAATGGAGCGTTATTTAACTTGAACTGGATGTGAGAGTAGAACACCTATCAGAGTGACTCTTTAAACGTCACGACACCAAGAAAAGGTTCTCACCTGTGCTTGTGAACACTTGAATTGAACAATTGAACCATTCGACAGTTGGCAAAATTTCGCCTGCTGCGATTATTCACGGTACTTCTTTTAGACTAATGATAAAGTTTGCAGAAATCACGAGACCATGACCCTCAGTTCTCAACACAGCAACTTACAGGCTAATGGTGGAATTGTTAAGTCTGCAGGTATTGCCAAACTCGTCAATGAATTGTTTCCGCAACGTAATGCTGCTTGGTGAACTTTTGCATCTCTTCATAGACTTTATGTACCTTCAGGTTCCAGCAGGTTTTGCAAAGTCCCATCGGTCTAAAGTTGTTGAAAATTGATTCGAAGATCTTTCTTCTTTAAACTATGAATAACAATTGCATCTTGCAAAACAATTCCCAAAAATGACTATTTCAGGAAGGGACGTATAGAGGTATTGTTTAACAACAATAACTTGCTGTACTAATTTCTAGGTTTAGGAATAAAGAAGAATAAGTCATTTACTATTACGACCCTTACGATCCATACGCGCTGCTTTATCATTGAAATTTCTCTTCCACTTTTTATTCCTTAAAACGTAGAAGGAAATTAAGCGATTAATTAAATATACGTATACAGTTTCTTTTCCAGTCAAACATCGTAGTTTCTCTACTTTCTCTTAATATATAACTTCCATTCTGACTAGTATAAAAGGACTTCTGAAAGATTACAAAGCTATTAGTTTCTTCTGAAAACTCAATACCAGTTACAACGATAATGGCTTTCCAGTCTCAGGTAAGATCACTGAAATTATTTTGCCCATTATAATTGTGTCTACTTATAACGTTAACACAGTTAACGTTTTTGGTATCTTATTCAAATAGTTGTTTTTTATGGTCTGCACAAACAGCCTTGGAATATGTCCGTCACATGTGAGGGACAACGTCTATCAACGATCACTTTTTCATAAACAAAGATATGTAAGGTAGGGACAAGGATTTCAGTTTACGTACCTAGTGAAACTTATGAAAACTCTGAAGAACGCACTTGGTATGGGATGCAGCAAGGGTCAAACCCCTTTCTCCTCAGGTGTCAATCCATAGTGCACGGTGTTAAGCACTGAACCACGGGATCTGAGCAGCACAAAGAAAGATTTCGTGCGAAAATGTAGAAAAATAATTGGCAATCTGCTTTACAGACAGCAGAATATTTGATTTATAAAATTTTATACACATCAAGGCCGTAGAAGTAAAGGGATATTAGTGCATTTTCGAATAAAAAGTTTGAGGTAATCCTTTATATATAATCCGAAATACGTGTGACACAAACTTTCATATTTTGCACATGAACACTTTTAAGGTCCAAGGTTTATTTGTACAAAATATAATAATTTTGTGTCACATTTATTTCGGATTATATATAAAATATTACCTCCAAATTATTTTATTCTATAATGCACTTATACCCCTTGGCTTCTATATTCGACATATACTCTTCACTCTTCAGATTTCAAAAGCACTGTTCGGTGGTTCTAATTTTTCGGAGAGACAGAAAATGTTTTCTGGGATTGTTCATAAGTAGGATTTTCTAGCATTAACTCAGAAACTATTTAGGGCCTTAAAATAAATTCAAAATTCTGGAACTATTTCTATAAAACAACTATTTTTCAAAAATTCACCTCCTGTTCTTAAATTCAAAACAAACATATCTTCTGAAATGTTACATTTTGTTTTATTCTTACAGATTGCACTTCTTATTCTCGCTGCTGTTATTCTGGCTGTTCAAGGCATTGGATATGGTATGTACCTAGATATATTATGTCTGCTTTTTCCACTACGAAATACAAATATAGTTGATGAGATAATATTTATTTTGATTTAATCATGTTAGAAGCAGAACGAAGAAAATAGATGTTTATCTCCGTGAAAGCTTGACTCTACATAAGTGAAAAGTTCAAATTTACAGACATTTCAAAAATGTACGTATTTTTTAAATGAATTTCACATAGTATAAATATGACAATATATAGTGCGCAGTAAGATTAACTCAGAGTTAGTACTGCATTGCCATAAATGACGTAATATCGCGAAACATCGACGCCTGAAAACTTGTGTCTCCATATCATTAGAATAGGAGATACGCAGTACAATCCTCAGATGTCGATATGTTGAGGAAGAGAATCTCTGCTCAACTTCAAATTTTTTTATCTTCTTTCAGTACAACTCTGATTCTCACTTATCAAACCACAATTGATACGTCATTATTTGTTAATATATTATGTCATTTGTGACGTTTCAAGCTTAATTTCTGCACCTATGGCCGTGAAACTGTACATTCTTTCACAAAGATATCTTTAATCAATTTTTGGGCATTGTACTATGAGGAACTTCTTCAAATATTGTTGTGAATTTTCAAACACTCTGTATAAGTAAGCGATATCTTCATTAGGAGAAAATAGTTTTCTCTAGAAGAAACTTATATATTCACCCTTCTACGCCAATTTACTATATTTGTTGGACTATAAAACTGGTAGTAAAAAAAAGTAACAGGACACATACGTGCAGAACTCGTCCCACAAAGTCAATATTTTGATTATGTTTGATTACTGTTTTGCTTCAAGCTCTGTAGGTTTCGGGGAATAGTTCTGATGCCTGACATACCAGAAACTATATTTAATATGTCTTCCTTTGCAGGCGGTGTAAGTAGCTATGGCTATGGAATCTCTCACGGACATTACCCAGGAATCTATGGACTCCGTGGCTATGGATTAGCTTCTGGATATGGATTCCCACACGGATACGGAGGATTCGGCAGTCTTGGCGGAGGAATTGTGGGCGGAATTGTTGGTTGAAAATAGAGAAACTGGAGTGTATCTAATGTAACTGACTAGCAAAATATAAATGCATTTAAATACTAAAAATCTTTTCATTTTTGATTGCTGGCAGGTTGTGTCAACACCTCTTAAAATAATGCATCATGCAAACTTTCAAAACAAATGCACTTTTTTAGGTAAACTTTATTTTTATATGGGCCAGTCTAGTAACTTTGGACTAGGGCCCGTCACAATTTGCCCCTTGCCCCTTAGCTATTTAAATCCACACCCAAGACCCTTCCGGCACTCGAAGCAGGGACCTTCTAGCCGTTGGCCTACCGCCGCAGACCGCACAGCCACCCGGCCGGCAGAAATGCACCATCTAACATAAAATAAATGATCATCCCGTGACGATAGATAATTCGTTTCGTTCAACCATCATCTAATCTGAACCATGTCTGCTGTGTTTCAGTAAGCAATAGAACCTCTTGTGAAGGAACGTGGTGCACAGGTGTCGCACTTCGATAAGGCTTGCCACATCAGTGGATTACCTATCACAACAAAAGCCGTTAAGTTCGAAAATTCTGACCAACAAAGATCGAAGAATTCTGAAATGTGCGATATTCAAAAACCAGATACAGCCGATTCCACAATTAGACAGGAGTTTCAGGAAGTAATCGTTCCTATCGGATAACTGCGTACACAAAAACACCATCTAAGATATTCAAGCAGAGAACTTCCATAAGTTCCATATTACGAAGGTCAATAAAATACAGAGATTCAAGTAATGTTTGTACCATCGGAACTAGACACTGCAGCAGTACAAATTAGTTCTTTTTATGATGATTCGCGATTCACACAGTTTCGGTCCAATGGACGTGTATGTGTGTGTCGCTTTCTACCGGAGTGCATAAAACTCATCATTTAATTTGGTGCTAGTGTTTCACGTTCTCTGGCAGCATGGACACACAACCGTACTGTGAACTCTAGACAATGACATGTTTCCAAAGTTGTGGCGTTTGCATTGCCCAACTGTCTGAAATTTTGCAAGAGGAATGCCACAATATTGTAGAGGACGTCATCTATAAAATAGTTGAGTGCACGCAGAGGTTGTTCCACCAGGGTCTTGACAGAGTAAAGACTTCAGACAAACATTTCAGGTAGATGACCAAATACGCTTTGGCGTATACTGTACATCTAGAAGCTATTAGCACTTTAGACCATTTGTAAAGGGTGGACGTTATGTTTCAATCTAATGTCAAATTAAGTAGCAGACATTTCCCGTTTATTTAACCTGCACTTTGGTAACCACAAGTATTTGAAAATAAATCAGTCATACGTGCCTGTTTTCAAATAACTAACAAATGCTCTCGCTCAGCAGGAGCATAACCGCCAAATAATCCTAAGATCCCGAGTTCAAATCTTGGACCTGTCATCTTAAATGACGTTTCCTCTTATTTCCTTCTTTCACACCAAGTCACAGCCATCCGAAAATAGAGGAAAACCGGAAAAGTAAAATAACCTAACACATGAATAAAAATCATACTGGATAGCCACGTGGACCTGTAGTTCTGGTATCTGGCGTCGGATAAAAGCTGTGGAGATGGTGATGATTCAAATCTCTCTGACGCCAGCCATTCTGACATGATTTCCAGCTTTTACGTCAGTTCCATCAGCCTTATTCCTGTCTAGAATATACATCTGATCGCTACTTCATCCATTACTTCTACAACAGCAATTAAAAGAAGTAGGTGTGACTGCCTGTAACCTACGGCCTTGTAGTTAAAACAAATTTCTTGTAGTTCACTATGTTTAAAAAGTCTTACTAGAAACCTCTTCTAGGAAGGAAAGAACTCTTTAATTAAATTTATGGTCATCATAGAGTTCTTGTAAATTTTTAAACAATTTGCAAATTCATTTGCTGTAGTCTATGCTGAAATAAATTTTCGCCTTGAGACAAAATATTAGGGAATAAACCTGAATACAACGGGACAGTTCATTGGTATTAAGAAATCGTATTCTATTATAAAGGGAAATCCTGGTACGATTTGAAATTCCGAAGAAACTTGTTCAGCAAAAAAGGATATGCCTCAGTGACCCCCTAAACACAATGCCTATAGGTAATAATACGTCAGATAGTTTCGGGATTCGCTACGAATTAAAATAATGTGATGTCTTGTTACCACTGCTGTTTAACATTACATTAGAATATGCGTTTCTAAAAATAGTAAACAATAGAAAGGGACTAATTGAGTAGCTTGAATTAACTGTTTGTATACAGTGGCGAATTTTTTAGGTAGTGAAGGTAGACAGCGTCTACCCAAATTTAGAATAGTTATATTTAATTACATTTGATTTACTGATAATGAGATTTGTTTTGATTTGGACTTTAATCACGAAAATATGAGCCATTTGTTCTTTTATGTAACCTTCTATGATATAAACATGTAAGAAGTAATATAAAATGTGAAAGAACTTAAACATTTAAAAGTATTCTAAATGTTTTTGCTAGCTCCAAAATGACTGTATCTATTCACACGCACGGCACTAATAGTGACTGCACTCTAGCAGAAGCAGGCGACAGACACAAACTGAGAAGTTCGTCGAGCGGATAGACATTCCTCAATGTGTCTCCTACGCTTGGTATCGCTTTCGTGTGTATGTATGTGGCTCCACTCAGTTTTTAAAGGGATAACTTGCATCATTCTTATCTCCACATATACTCTGCAGTAGACTTATCTCTCCTCATACTGCGCATGCCTGTTTTGCTTGCAAGCGGTGCAGAAAGAAGACAAAGCGTTGCTCGGAAGGATTTTGGTCAGTGGAGGCAATGCGTATAGACTAGCAGTAAAGGAACTGAATAGAAATTACATTTGTAGTAATATTTTTCGTTGTAGGTATTTTCTTTACAGCTACAATTTATAATGATAAAGAAGAGAAAGGGAATTGTCTACCAAAAACAACTAGATAATGGAATAATTAGTTTCCAAGATTTCCCTACTTGCCAATTGAGAGTGGAAAGGGAATTATTGAGTCGTCTTGCATATTGTGTGTTCAGTTCTTATGTTTCATAACTAAATCTAGGATATAGTCTTTCAATCTTTCAGAAGTTTTAAATATTAATTTAATATATTAAATTATAACTATTGACCATGTGGTGGCCGAGAGTTTAGCGCGTTGGCTTTCTGTGTGAGTGTTCACGGGTTCAATTGCCGCTGGGGTCCATTGAACGAAGTGATTTGGTTCGAGCCCATTTTACCAAAAATTGTAGGCTCGTTCAGGGTGTAAATAACAATTCAATCACTCATTTATAACTTTTCGGTTATTGATATGAGACTTATGCTTATCTATTCCTGATACTGTAACTCGCCAGCGTTCTCGACCGGTAACATAAGGATTTAACCTTTCGTCAAGTGACAGCTCACGTCAAGACACATTAATTCTGTTTGTAAGAGAAAATGAATGTTTTTCACAATTTGGTGGAACTTAATGCTTTTCGTTAAAATCGGAAAGTAAAACAATTGACTCACTTTTATACAACATGAACCTTGGAAGTTTCATTGAAACTGTTGTACCAAAGCCTTTAAAATGTGTGGCCGTTACGAAGCGAACATTAACATGTATAAGAAACATCTGTTATGAAATCAGAAGTATAACTATTCGACCATAGGGACTGGGTGGTTGGAGCTTATCTACAAGAAGTTAACTGAGGTAAGCGTGTGGCATCCTCGCTTCAAATATATTTGCTGATTTTGTTTTTAGATATTATGCTATTTTGTTTAGGAAATGTATGATTGTTAATTGATAACTCCAAAAACAGAAATTGTTTCCTTTAACTTTCGATTTTTCCCTTTTTTGGAATTATATGTCTATTGTATACCAACTTGTGTATGCCACGCTTCTCCAATGATTGTATATGTGGATAATGCAGATTGAATAAGGGAAGATATAGATGCACTACTAAGTAACACCGATGGGCTAATAAAAGCTGCCGATAAGATAGGCCTACAGGTGAACGTAGAGGAAACAAAATATATAAGAATAAACCTATAAAACCAGAGAAAGAAAGAAACAGAAAAATAACAACTAAAATGAAATAATAGAAAGAATAAATATTTTGGCCATATGTAACAAGCAGAAACAAGGTCAGGAAAGAAATGAAAATCACTTCCCATCGGCCAATGCATGTTTCTACTCAGTGTAGAAGCTCCTAACATCGCAATTAATATCAAGGAAGTTGAAATTGAGAATAAACAGATAAATTATTTTGCTACCGATAGTACTTTGTGATTGTGAAACTTTGAGTAAGAGGTAAACATAAACACAAAGCGAATGTTTAGAAAGTAAGATTGTGAGAAAGATATACGGGCTGAAACGAGACAAGGCGGCCGAAGAATGGGACAGGCTGTATCATGAAGAAACCCGCAAACTGTACGGTACGTTCGGTATTCTATGAATAATGAAATCATTACCACTATGATTTGCAGGCATATAGCTTTGATGGGGCTAAACAAAACCAAAGGGAAAGAGGCCGTTGGGAAGACTGAGATGTTGTTGATAGGACAATACGTAAGGGATCTTCGAGAAATAATTGTTCATGATGAAAACTGTCTTTATCTACCCTAGGATCCAATGCCGCAAGTCTGTTACTTCGACTGAGAACCTGGCAGTTCCGTAAGCCATGGAGTTAGTTAGCTAGTAGACCGAGTGATGATAATGAAATTCGTGAAACATACATAATTTATCACAATTATTCGCTTCTTAATTATCACGTTACTATTTGTCCTTTACTTTATCTTTATCTTCTGTTTAATCAAGTTTGCCAGTTCTGCAGCTTTCAAAAAATTTACGACTTAAGCGAAAGTGAACATTTCACTTTCGTAGTAAGTG
>JAGDQP010006152.1:0-16019 GCA_022664845.1 Lepisma saccharinum | reverse complement strand
AGTAAATACATGCAGACAGTAATGGAAGGGTCAAAGTCATCTACCGTGAGTAAAGTGGAATTACCATTCATCGCTATGGACCCATTGAACTCAACTACCATTTACAATACTGACTCTCCTTTTCGCATCCAATCTATGTTGTGAAAGAACATGTTTTTCTGACATTCCATCAGTCACTCTGTCTTAAGACGCCGAAATTGTTGTAAATGAAGTCCTGAATTCGAAACGGGCCCAAGTACACATTTTAGCGGGTCTTTTTTTCTAATTCTGGAGCTTTACATAGCTGCTGATATCTATGCAAAATGATATAGCAAGGTTCAGCTACCCTTAGGATTGCTTAGATTTGATTATGTTGAGTTTGGTCTCGTTATGTTAGATCACGTTAAGGTTTGCGGGCATGGTTAGCCTAGATTTATGTTTAGAATAAGTTAGGTTTGGCCATTTTAAATTAATGCATTAACTACTACTGGATATACTTTGCTATAAAACTTTGCTATAATATGTTTGCTACGGTTTAAAGTAACTAACACGAAGTTATTGACACATAGTCCTTGTGCCAGAAGCCAAAAAACGATGATTTGGTGTAAAATGGGGGGACCAAATGAAACTTTCAGCACTTGTACACTGACATGTATAGACCACGAAAATATGTGATAGAAATTCCAGAAAGGTAGCTATCCAAGAAGGCGGCCATTCAAAATGGCGACTGATGCTATTTATTAAAATCAACATATCTCGGCTCTGAGTTATCCGATTTCGATCATTCTTTTTTAAATGAAAGATACTTTTATTTGCTACATTTATGTTTATTAGCAATATTTTCGTAAATCTAATAGTTTTTCAGTTAAATGTAAAATAGTTTCATTTTAGCCTAAAATAATTTCTTGTTTAATATTTAACTTTGAAACGACTGGTTTTAGATAAACCTATGTCCTTACACAAAATATAGCGTGTAACCTAGACTTTAGTTTTTAAAAAGATCAATTAAATCCGACAAGTATAACCAGAGACATTGACAATTGTTTGAAATTTTCTGCAGTACGCGTTAGCATTATGGAGGCACTAATGCGTGTAGAAGCTACAAGAAGATTTGGTATAAAACGGTGGGGGACCTAATAAAACATTCAGCACCTGTACACTGGCATGCGTAGAGCAGGAAAATACGTGAAATACAATCAAGAAATGTAGCTATCCAAGATGGCGGCCATTCAAAATGCCGCCCGACGCTATTTATTAAAATCAACATATCTCGGCTCATAGTTATCCGATTTCCATCATTCTTTTTTACATTAAAGATATTTTCATTAGCGACATTTTTATTTATGAGCAATATTTTCGTAAATCTAATACTTTTTCAGTTAAATGTAAAAAGGTTTCATTTTAACTAAAATATTTTCTTATTTAATATTTTACTTTCAAACGATTGGTTTTAGATAAACCTATGTACTTACACAATACATAGCGGGTAACTTAGGCTTTAATTTTAAAAAAAGATCAATTAAATCCGACAAGTATAACCAAAGATATGGACAATTAATTGAAAATTTCTCTAAAATGTATTCGAAAATGGTGCTTTTACATTGTTTTTCTTAAATTGGGAACAAATAACTTCCATTTAGAAAGTTTTTTCTAAACTGCTATTTATACAAGATATTTTAGACTTGAAATTACTGCTATCACGGCTACAAAAATATAGCCGTTTTAAACAGTGTGTTGGATTCAATGGAACAAAAGTCAGTGTGACATCATTCAGCGCCACATCGCTCTGCGGACTTCTTTCCCGTTTTTCTGTGACATACACATTTGTTCGTGCATACACTTCAATTGTGGGAAACAATGTATGTTACTGCTTTCATTTTCAAGTGACGAGTAGTCGTACTTACGCGACCGCTCTTCCAGCTCACTTTTTGGCACAGTTATCAATACAAATTGTTGCCACACAGACTATCGAAGTAAGCGACGAAGTATCGATGTGAAATACGTTCATAATAATTGTTCATTCTTGAGTGCCTTACAGATTGATGGCCAAAGAGGTTAGTTATAACAGCAGAACATATAAATTGTAGGTTCAATACATTAACCAGGTAAAAGTTATGAGACTGTTAGAACTGAAAGAGAGCAAACAGAGACTTACAGGCTAATGTGGAATGGGTTAGGTCTGCTGGTATTGCCAAATTTGTCATTGAAAGCTTTCTGCGACGTTACGCTACTTGGTGAACCTTTGTATCTCTTCATAGACATTACGTACCTTCATGTTCCAGCAGAATAATGCAGCTGCCCATCGGACCTAAGTTGTTCAGAATTAATTCGAAGAACTTTATTCTTAAACTTATCCATCTTGCAAAACAATTCTCTTAAAATTCCTATAGAACTGGGCATTTGTAGAAACAAAATTAGATTATTCTGTAGTTCTTCAGGAAGAGACATACTCATTTCCCGATATCGTATCTATACGCGGTGTTCTAACATTGTAATTTCCCTTCCATTCTTTATTCCTTAAAACGTAGAAGGAAATTAAGCGGTTAATTAAATATGTTTGCATAGTTCCTTTTCCAGTCAAACATCGTAGTTTCTCTACTTTCTCTTAATATATAACTTCCATTCTGACTAGTATAAAAGAACTTCTGAGAGATTCCAAAATTATTAGTACCTTCTGAAAACTCAATACCAGTTACAACAATAATGGCTTTCCAGTCTCAGGTAAGATCACTGAAATTATTTTGCCTATTATAACTGTGTCTACTTATAACATTAACACAATTAACGTTTTAGATATCTTATTCAAATAGTTGTTTTTATGGGCTGCACAAACAGCCATGGAGAATGTCCGTCAAATGTGAGGGACAACGTCTATCAGCGATCACTTTTTCGTAAACAAAGATGTGTAAGGTAGGGGCGGGTTTCAATTTACGCACCTGCTGAAACTGATGGAAACTTTGCAGAACGCGGTAAGGAATGCAGCAAGGATCAAATCCATTTCCTCCTTCTGTGTCAATCCATAGTGCACGATGTTAACCACTGAATCACGAGACTGTTCTTAAGTATGTTCTTGCAACATAAACTCAGAAATTATTTAAGTCAGAAATTCAAAATTCTGACTCGAATTTCTATAAAAGAACATTTTTTTCAAAAATCCACCTACTGTTGTTAAATTCAAAACAACCATATCTTCTGAAATGTTACATTTTCTTTTATTCTTACAGATTGCACTTCTTATCCTCGCTGCTGTTATTCTGGCTGTTCAAGGCATTGGATATGGTATGTATCTGGATATGTTGTTTCTGCTTTGTCCACAAAGAAATACAAATATAGTTGATGAGATATCATTTCTTTGATTTTCATTCATGTTTCTGTTAGAAGCGGAATTAAAACAATAAATGTTTATCTCCGTGAAAGCTTGATTCTACATAAGTGAAGAGTTCAAATTTACAGGCATTTCAAAAATGCACGCCAATATATTTGAAATGAATTTCTCATAGTACAAAAATGACAATGTATTATAGTCCGTAGTAAGATCCCTAAAAGTTAGTACTGCATTGCCATAAATGACGTAATATCGCGAAACATCGACGCCTGAGAATTATGTTGTCGTGTATCCATATGATTTTATGATTCGAGATACAATCCTCAGGCGTCGATATGTTGAGGAGGAGAATCTCTGCTCAACTGCAATGATTTTTATCTTCTTTCAGTACTTTTACTTTCACTTATCAAGCCGTCATTGATACGTAATTATTTGTTGGTATACAGTATTATGTCATTTGTGGTGTGGCAAGCTAAATTTCTTCACCTATAGCCGTGAAAATGTCCATTCTTTAATGAAGATATTCTTAATCAATTTTTTGTCTTTAAAATTAAAAAAAAATGTAGTGAATTTTCAATCACTCAGTATAACTAAGCGATATCTTCATTAGGAGAAAATAGTTTTCTCTACACGAAACATATATAGTCACCCTCCTAAACCATCTGCTCTATTTATTGAACTACAAAGGCAGTGAAAGAAGTTTCGGGACACACATGCAGAGGTCGCCCCAAAAGAACAATATTTAGATTTTGTTGCATCCTTTCTCTGCTCTTAGATCTGTTAGTTTCAGTAAGCAGTTTTGATACTTAACATACTTGACAATCAGTTTAACCTGTCTCTCTTTGCAGGTGGTGTAAGCAGCTATGGCTATGGAATCTCTCACGGACATTACCCAGGAATCTATGGACTTCGTGGCTATGGATTAGCTTCTGGATATGGATTCCCACACGGATACGGAGGATTCGGCAGTCTTGGCGGAGGAATTGTGGGCGGAATTGTTGGTTGAAAATAGAAAAACTGGAATGTATCTAATGTAACTGACTAGCAAAATATAAATGCAATTTAAATACTAAAAATCTTTTCATTTTTTATTGCTGGCAGGTTGCGTCGATGCCTCCTGAAATAATGTATCATGCAAACTTTCAAAACAAATGAACTTTTTTTTGGTAAACTTTATTTTTATATGGGCCAGTCTAGTAACTTTGGACTAGGGCCCGTCACAATTTGCCCATTGTCTATTTCAATCCACACCCATGCTCCTTCCGGGACTCGAACCTGGGACCTTCGAGCCGTTGGCCGGCCGCGCAGACCGCGCAGACCGCACAGCCACCCGGCCGGCAGAAATGCACCATCTAACATAAAATAAGTGATGATCCCGTGACGATAGATAATTCGTTTCGTTCAACCTCATCTGATCTGAACCATGTCTGCTGTGTTTCAGAAAGCAAAAGAACCTGTTGTGAAGAAACGTGGTGCAGAGGTGTCGCACTTCGATAAGGCTTGCATTCGAGGAATACCACCTCAGTAGATTACCTATCACAACAATTGCCGTTAATTTGGAAAATTCTGACCAACAACGATCGAAGAATTCTGAAACATGCGATATTCAAAAACCAGATACAGTCGATTCCACAATTAGACAGGAGTTTCAGGAAGTAATCGTTCCTATCGGATAACTGCGTACACAAAAACACCATCTAAGATATTCAAGCAGAGAACTTCCATAAGTTCCATATTACGAAGGTCAATAAAGTACAGAGATTCAAGTAATGTTTGTACCATCGGAACTAGACACTGCAGCAGTACAAATTAGTTCTTTTTATGATGATTCGCGATTCACACAGTTTCGGTCCAATGGACGTGTATGTGTGTGTCGCTTTCTACCGGAGTGCATAAAACTCATCATTTAATTTGGTGCTAGTGTTTCACGTTCTCTGGCAGCATGGACACACAATGTACTGTAAACTCTCGACAATGACTCATTTTTAAAGTTTTGGCGCTTGCATTGCCCAACTGTCTGAAATTTTGCAAGAGGAATGGCAGAATATTGTAGAGGACGTCATCTATAAAATAGCTGAAAGCACATAGAGGTTGTTCCACCAGGGTCTTGAGAGAGTAAGGACTTCAGCCAAACGTTTCAGATAGATGACCAAATACATTTTGGCATATACTGTACATCTAGAAGCTATTACCCCTTTAGACCATTTGTAAGGGGTGGACGTTATGTTTCAATCTATGTAAAATTAAGTAGCAGACATTTCCCGTTTATTTAACCTGCACTTTGGTAACCACAAGTATTTAAAATAAATCAGTCATACGTGCCTGTTTTCAAATAACTAGCAAATGCTCACGCTCAGTAGAAGCATAGTCGCCAAATAATCCTAAGATCCCAAATAAAGATCTTGGACCTGTGGTCTTAAGTAACGTTTTCTCTTATTTCCCTCTTTTACACCAAGTCACAGTCATCCGAAAATAGAGGAAAATGAGAAAAACAAAATAACCTAACACATAATAAAAATCATACTGGACACCCACGTGGACCTGTAGTTCTAGTAGCTGGCGTCGTATAAAAGCTGTGGAGATGGCGATGATTCAAATCTCTCCGACGCCGGCCATCCTGACATGATCTCCAGCTTTTACGTCAGTTCCACCAGCCTTATTCCTGTCTAGAATATACATCTGATCGCTACTTCATCCATTCCTTCTACAACAGCAATTGAAAGAAGTAGGTGTTACTGCCTGTAATCTAGGGCCGGCCTGTAGGTAAAACAAATTCCTTTTCACTACGTTTAAACAGTCTTACTGTAAAACTCTTCTAGGAAGGAAAGAATTCTTTAATTAAATTTACGGCCATCATAGACTTCTTGTAAATTTTTAAACAATTTGCAAATTCAATTGCTGTAGTCTATGCTGAAATAAATTTTCACCTTGAGACAATATTAGAGAATAAACCTGAATAGAACGGGACAGTTCATTGATATTAAGAAATCATATTCTATTATAAAGGGAAATCCTGGTACGATTTGAAATTCCGAAGAAACTTGTTCAACAAATAAGGATATGTCTTAGTGACCCCCTAAACACAATGCATATAGGTAATAATACGTCAGATAGTTTCGGGATTCGCTACGAATTAAAATAATGTGATGTCTTGTTACCACTGCTGGTTAACATTGCATTAGAATATGCGTTTCTAAAAATAGTAAACAATAGAAAGGGACTAATTGAATAGCTTGAATTAACTGTTTGTATACAGTGGCGAATTTTCGAGGTAGATAAAGTAGACAGCGTCTACCCAAATTTATAATAATTATATTTAGTTACATTTGTTTTTACTGATAATGAGATTTGTTTTGATTTGGACTTTTATCACGAAAATACCAGGCATTTGTTCTTTTATGTAACCTTCTATGATATAAAAATGTAAGAAATAATTTAAAATGTGAAATAACTTTAACATTTAAAAGTACTCTAAATGTTTTTGCTAGCTCCAAAATGGCTGTATCTATTCACACGCACGGCACCCATAGTGACTGCACTCTAGTAGAAGCAGGCGACAGACACAAACTGAGAAGTTCGTCGAGCGGATAGACATTCCTCAATGTGTCTCCTACGCTTGGTATCGCTTTCGTGTGTATGTATGTGGCTCCACTCAGTTTTTAAAGGGCTAACGTGCATCATTCTTATCTCCACATATACTCTGCAGTAGACTTGTCTCTCCTCATACTGCGCATGCCTGTTTTGCTCGTAAGCAGTGCAGAAAGAAGACAAAACGTTGTTCGGAACAGAAGGATTTTGTTCAGTGGAGGCAATGTATATAGATTAGCAGTGGAGGAACGGAATAGAAATTACATTTGTAGTAATATTAATCGTTGTAGGTATTTTCTTTACTGCTGGGTTGTAAGATACAATTTATAATGATAAAGAGAAAGGGAATTGTCTACCAAAAACAACTAGATAACGGAAGAATTCGTTTCCAAAATTACCAATTGTGGGTGCAAAGGGAATTCTTGTTGAGTTACTCTTGTATCTTGGGTGTTCAGTTCTTATGCTTCATAACTAAATCTAGGATATAGTCTTTCAACCTTTCAGAAATTTTAAATATTAATTTAGTACATTAAGTTACAAGTATTGAGCACGTGGTGGCCGAAAGCTTAGCGCGTTGGCTTTCTGTGCGCATGATCACGGGTTCAACTGTCGCTGTGGTCCATTGGACGAAGTGATTTGCAGCCCAATTTACAAAAAATTGTAGGCTTACACCTTGAAAGCTCACCAGCTCGTTCAGGATGTTAATAACAATTCAACCACTTAATTATAACTTTTCTGTTACTGATATGTGACTTATGCCCATCTTTTCTTGGTACTGTAACTCGCCAGTGTTTTCGACTGGTAACATAAGGATTTAACCTTTCGTCAATTGACAGCTTACGTCAAGACACGTTACTTCTGGTTGTAAGAGAAAATGAAACTTTTGAAAGAAAATTAATGCTTTTCGTTCAAATCGGAAAGTAGAACAACTGACTCACTTTTATACAACACGAGCCTTGGAAGTTTCATTAAAACTGTTGTACTAAGGCTTTTTCAATTTGCGCCCGTTACGAAACGAACATTAACATCTATATGAAATATCTTAAATGAAATCAGCCATATAACTATTCGACCACAGGGGCTGGGTAGTTGGGGCTTATCTACAAGAACTTAGCTGGGGTAAGCGAGTTGTATCCTCACTTCAAATATATTTGCTGATTTTGTTTTTTAGACATTATGCTTTTTTTTAGGAAATGTATGATTGTTAATTGATAACTCAAAATACAGAAATTGTTTCCTTTAACTTTCGATTTTTCCCTTTTTTGGAATTATATGTCTATTGTTTACCAACTTGTGTATGCCACGCTTCGCCAATGTTTGTATATGTGGATAATGCAGATTGAATAAGGGAAGATATAGATGCACTACTAAGTAACACCGATGTGCTAATAAAAGCTGTCGATAAGATATGTCTACAGGTGAACGTAGAGGAAACAAAATATATAAGAACAAATGTATAAACCCAGAGAAAGAAACAGAAAAATAACAATTAAAATGAAATAATAGAAAAAATAAATATTTGGTTCATATGTAACAAGCAGAAACAAGGTCAGGAAAGAAATGAAAATCACTTACCATCGGCCAATGCATGTTTCTACTCAGTGTAGAAGCCCCTAACATCGCGATTAATATCAAGGAAGTTGAAATTGTTGCCGATAGTACCTTTTGATTGTGAAAGTTTGAGTAAGAGGTAAACATAAACACAAAAGCGAATGTTTAGAGAGGAAGATTGTGAGAAAGATATACGGGATGAAACGGGACAAGACGGCCGAAGAATGGGACAGGCTGTATCATGAAGAAATCCGCAAACTGTACGGTTCATTCGGTATTCTAAGAATAATGAAATCAATGGCTATGATTCGCAGGCATATAGCTTTGATGGGGCTAAACGAAACCAAAGGGAAAGAGGCCGTTGGTAAGACTGAGACGTTGTTGAGAGGACAATACGTAAGGGATTTTCGAGAAAAAAATTGTTCATAATGTAAACTGTCTTTATCCACCCTATGATCCAATTCCGCATGTCTGTTGCTTCGACTGTGAACTTCGCAGTTTCGTAAGCCATGGAGTTAGTTAGCTAGTAGTCCGAGAGATGTTAATGAAATTCATGAAACATACATAATTTATCAAAATTAATCACTTCTTAATTTATTACGTTATTGTTTGTCCTTTACTTTACCTTTATCTTCTGTTGAACCAAGTTTGTCAGTTCTGCTGCGTCCAGAAAATTCACGCCTTAAGCGAAAGTGAACATTTGACTTTCGTAGTAAGTTTATTGATCGATAAAAATAGGATGTCAGTTGTTGCTAACAATTTTCGAAAAATATTATTAACTATTGGTTGCATATGCATAAGTTCTAACACAGTACCTAACATGAACTTTGTAAATTGAATATATTTTAACAATTTATATTTCTCAGAACCAATAATTCCATTTTATACATTTCAGTGTGTTGTACACGAAACTAGCAAAAAAATATTTCTATATTGTCTCTATTAAGAAGAAAGTGGTATTTCTATCTCATATATCTGGTGTAGTAAAAAGTAATCCATTATTTTGCCAATAGATGGCTTCAGTGATCTGTAGCTTGCGTTGTATAATTCCTATCGGGTTCAACGAGATTGCGTTCAAACGATGAGATTGCGTACTACAAACACTGTTCAGATAGTTGTGATGAGTTGACTCAGTGTTGTGTGAGCGCGCGTCAAAATGGACACTAGAAAAGAGAAAAAAGAGAAGAACAACGTCACGCGAAAAAGGTCGTGGTCGAAGCGCGGTGCGCCTTCGCAAACGGTGCCCAAGCCAGGATTGACGGCCAGGAAGGTTTTGCTGTGTGTTTGGTGGGATTGGCATTGAATTATCTACTATGAGCTGCTCCCCTACGGCCAAATCCTTAACTCGGAACTATACTGTCAACAATTGGACCATCTGAAGGCAGCAATCGC
This sequence comes from Lepisma saccharinum, assembly GCA_022664845.1. Classification (NCBI taxonomy): domain Eukaryota; kingdom Metazoa; phylum Arthropoda; class Insecta; order Zygentoma; family Lepismatidae; genus Lepisma; species Lepisma saccharinum. The sequence goes on along the minus strand of JAGDQP010006152.1, from coordinate 6,184 downwards.
CCAGAAGCGCCCAGCTTTGGCTAATAGGAGAGGCATTGTGTTCCACCAGGAAAACGCCAGGCCACACACATCGATAGTGACTCGCCAGAAGCTCCGGGAGCTTGGTTGGGAGGTTCTTATGCATCCACCTTATAGTCCGGACCTGGCACCGAGTGATTACCATCTGTTCCTATCCATGGCGAACACGTTTGCTGGTGAAAAATTAACTTCCAGAGGCTTGTGAAAATCGACTGTCTCAATTTTTTGCCAATAGGGACAAGGGCTTCTATGAGAGAGGCATCATGTATATTACCTTCCAAATGGCAACACGTTATCGAACAAAACGGCGCATATGTGACCTAAATCGGATCATTCTAACTATGGTAAGTCAAGCCTTCAATGTCATGCAAAAATAATGGATTACTTTTTACTACACCAGATATAATGCCTTTCTGCCTTGTGCGTATAGTATGAATAAAAGAGAATGAACATACCAAGTTTCTATGCGTAGCATTCTCACCTTGCACTTCAACGAAATACCTGGTAGTTGACCAGCAGAGATCTGTTAAGTTCAAAATGTGCATTCACATATGACTTGTAAGAGTTTACTTCATCACAATAAGTAGCTCGTCTTGGCCACACTACACAGTGTAAGAGGTATCCTTCATCGACAACATAAAAGCATTTCTGTTCAGGAATTATATTTTGCCATTCTTGTTGGAAAACACTCACTAGGGAGGATTTTGTTGCTTCTCGCATATATGATTCATTGAAAAGGGCACCCTAAAATTGAAAAAAAAAAGAAAATATATTGTACTTCAAATAAACAATTGGTTAACTTCCTCATCTTTAAGATTAATCTACGTGTTAAAAGTAATTTCTATCGTAGACTCCCAAAAAATAAAAAACGATTAATTTAATGATTTTTAAAGATATATTTTTCTATGATTTTAACTTTTGTTTGAAACATTTTTATCGTGTTTCCAACAGTTATCGAGGTATGATAAAAAAAAGTAAAAATCCACCGCCATTTTCCAAGATGGCGGCTAAAAGCTACCAGACACAAAAAGTGACTCCCCTGTAAATTTCTTCAAAAATATATAATGATTAATTATCATAAATAAAAAGCTCGCCCCCCCCCCCCCGAGCTATTCACGGTTTCGGATTGCTGACCACACTATAAACACCTGAAAGGAGAAGCCTTAAGTCACTATTAAACTTTATGTAGAACTGGATATGATTACTCTACCGTTTGTTAACCTTGCAAGATCATTAACATTTATGTACCTGATGGCGTATTTTTTAGATAATGAATATAAACAGGTTAGATGGAGTAAATACATGCAGACAGTAATGGAAGGGTCAAAATCATCTAACGTAAGTAAAGTGGTATTACCATTCATCGCTATGGACTCGTTGAACTCAACTACCATTTACAGTACTGACTCTCCTTTTCGCATCCAATCTATGTTGTGAAAGAACATGTTTTTCTGACATTCGATCAGCCACTCTTGTCTCAAGACGCCGAAATTGTTGTAAGTGATGACACCTGTATTAGAAACGGGCCCAAGTACACATTTTAGCGGGGTTTTTTTCTTATTCTGGTGCTTTCCATAGCTGCTGATATCGATTCAAAATGATATAGCAAGTTTCAGCTACCCTTAGCTTTGCTTAGATTTGATTATGTTGAGTTTTTCTCGTTAGGTTAGAACACGTTAGGTTTTGCGGGCATCGTTAGCCTACATTGATATTTAGAATAAGTTAGGTTTAACCATGTTAGATTAATGCATTAACTATTGCTGAAGATACTTTGCTGTAAAACTTTGCTATAATATGTTTGCTACCGTTTAAAGTGACTAACACGAAGTTACTAACATAAGTCTAGTACGTATACAATATAATCGACCTCTGCATTAAATCTAGGCAATGCATATGTGTTACTGTTATATAAATTACCATGTTACCTGAACTTTAGTGCACATTTAGCTTGTTGTTATATGCATATTTCTTTTGATGCATGTGTAAGTTGAGGCACATTAGGTTTGATAAGATGAATTGATTTCTGCATACCATTTTATATGTTTTCTCACTGTATGTAAGTTTTGAGTCGCAAAGCTACACACTAAGGTTGTGTGGTATTTTTTTGAAGGTAGCAGCTATGTTTAAATGTAAACTTTGATAAACAGATGCCAGACAAAAATGCGCTATTATTATGAACAACTTTAAATTACGAAACATTATTTAATGAATGGAAAATATCAACAAAACCAAACCTGTAAATAATTTGTTTACCCTACTTGTTACTTCGAGTATGTTGTTACTCTTCTCATTTAACAATTATGTTGTAAATATTCTACGATCAAGTTGTATGTTTGATAAAGGTACGTACAGAATCAATATTGGTAACTTTGAGAGAGATTACCTCTGTAACCGTTTTGGTTTCACACTGAAACGAATCATTAAATGCGCTTTCGTATCTACCTGTATTTTTTATTTCACGGCAGAGCTGCTAATAGATTTCGCTAGTGTAGCATTCTACGCTAGGCCAAGTCTTATATAAATATTAAGTTTATCCTCACTCATGTGCGAAAGCCTACAAGTCGGTATCTTAATAATTGACATCATCCGGAAGAATCTATAAGAGGACCTTGAGATCTTCACAGTAAAAGTCTATGTTTTACTAACTGGCAAAATACGAAATACACAGAGGAGGAAAAGAGCGTGTATTTCAAAAAGAGTGTCCAAACTCTTTCTACTTCCAAGTGAAAATGTATCAATAAAATTCGTATCGTTTGGAAAAGGAAGCCATGTTCACGGAGTTTTGCCTTTCTTCAGATCATAGTGCGTAGAGATGTTGTCATTGGAATTGGGACCTTTTCCATAGCAGGTCTTCAATTATAACTATTCGGAAAGAAATATAAATTTGCTTCTCCGCGGGTTCTATACCCTCGCGTCCTTCTTGGGAGCAGTTGATTAATGTCTAGAAGCAATCGACAAAAATTGAGGTGCATGTGCGAACAAACACCCATGTGACATTTTGGTGAAAATGGAGTTATTTACAAGACAAAGATATGTCCTTGATGTGTCAAAGATATGTCTTGAAATTTGTATCTTTACTTGGTTTTTAGCATATTCCAACAAATAGCCTAAGCATTGAGAAATTTCGGAAGCGAAATACACTAGAAAATCGTGAAACAAAAGTTCATATAACATCCTTTTCCCGTGACTGAGTGTTCACGCTTAAACGGTACGGATGTGCAAAAGAAAGCCGTAGGAGCTACGTATCTGTTTACTGCTACTTTGTCTAAATTGCTATCACTGCTACGACTGATGAATACTAGCCCCTACTCCTACTGTTACTTTTCTCCAAATTTCGCGAAGCATATAAACAACAGCATACCGATGAAAACAAGGTGTAAGCTGTTACTTCATTTTCTATTTCTAGGAGTCATTCTGGGAAGGAAATGTCACCCGTGTAATGCTACATGTTTTACTTCTGGCAGAGTCATGAAGCAGAGTTCCTTAAAGAACACGGAGAAGCCTCGCCGACCGGGTAGCTGTGCGGTCTAAGCATTAGGCTAACGACTCGAAGGTTCCGGGTTCGAATCCCGGTAGGAGCATGAATGTTTGTGGGTTTTAACTGGCTGTAACTGAAAATTGGCTTATCGTGACGGACCGAACTCAAACGTTACTGACTGACCCTTAAAAAATCAAGTTTACCAAAGTTTAGTGACAAGCCTCTGCTTAGCGTTGTTGGTGCCGCATCGGACAGCTGATCGGGTGACCCTGGTTTGATTCCAGGCAGAGTGGTGTTTCATTTTTTTTAGTGGCAGGGAAAAAACTTTTTTAACATGTTCGCATTTACAAATTATAGAAAGTTAGTAGCTGAAGTCCCTTTTGTCCGAGCCCCTTCCACCATAATTTGAACACCTGTGCCCCATTAATCTTAATTTTGACGTTTCTCACGACCTTTGATGACCTTAAAGGTCCCTGGGATTGACCCTGAGACTTTTCTTAGCCCCGGTCCCCCACCCCCGTTTTCAGAACATCGTGAGAAATTTTTTGGTGGCATCGCCATTTTGATAATGAAAAAAATATCACAATTATTAAAAGTATGTAGGATATGACTCGACAATCTTCAACTACAAGAAAAATCAATGAAATATCAATGGATAAGTAAAATATATTTAAAAATCCAACTTGATTACAAATAAAATATTGACGGAATTAACCATATCTTGAATATAAACGATATTTGGTAGAAATTAAGGATGAGAATGGAAGAATACTTGTGCCAAGGCATCCCATAATGGGGCTTGAACTAATGTATCGCCTTTGAGAAATCTACATACGACACTCAATGTTTCCTTTTGAAATCATATGCAAAAATGACTCACTGCATGGCAATGGAAAAATAGATTCATTTAATTTTGAAGAGTATTTATTTATTTATTTTTTTAAAAAGTCATACCTTAAAATGTATTAATCTCTACACATAAATATTGTAATTAGTAAGACAACAAGCCAGCCTTTAACTAATTGCTTAAATATTATTTTCTAAAACGGCCCTTAATTGTTGCGTAGAAAGACGAACGGTGTATGTTATGGTGATGTCTGCTCTAGACTATGATGGCTGAAGAAATGGTTTGTTTTGACTGTTTGTGGGATGGCGAGCATACGGTCTGTGGTTATGTAATGTGAGGAGACACTTTTTCACGGGGGGGCGATCATCACAGTTGATGGATGCAGAGCGTGGCGCACGGGAAAGGCAAAGCCGGAAACACATCTTTTTTTTGAAGATACAGATGTTATGCTGCGATGGGGTCTCTACGAAGAAAGACTTGGTGGGAAATATTTAGTAATATGGGTTAACTTGTAGGTGACAATATCCTCTAAATAAATGTGGTAAAAGTCTGGGAAAATAGAAATACATGAAGGGGAAAAGGTTGCTTCTTCCGCGTACGTCGGTCTGAGAACGGAAATATTAACGTTATGACAAAGGAAAAGGTTCTGTCTACCAGAGATTTCGTGGGAAAGCTTACCCATCTGCTATATTTTAATCAGCAAGATATACATTCCATGTGCAAGGTTAATAGTTCATTTGTAGAGGATTGGTCCATGAGAAAGGTTTCAATTTCTTATGTGAACGGAAGTTATGACGGTGTTAGTTACATTATACCGGATATTGCAATCAAACATCTGACGGTCTCGCCATATAGGGTAAAAAAGGAGGTGAAATGAATCATGTGAATCAGTCCAATAATCGTATCGCTAAATAACAACTGACATTTTCCCAGGATGGGAACCGGAAGTTGTAGGGAGGAGACGCAAGACAAACTTATATATACAACCGTTAAACACATTGGAATACAATTTTCAGTTGTGTCTCCTTGTTGAAAGTACATTATTATCATTCTAGGTGCTTTTGAGAGAGAAGACGCATATCGAGGTAGGTGTATTAGAATTATACGTAACATTATATACTTTTGTTTTGTGTATAAAGAGAATACTATCATTTTTATATTGCAAAGTAATTGAACTTTAGTGTGGTCTTACAATTTTATCGAGAAAGTCTTGGTGAAGCAGTGAACAGGTACTGGCTTTGACCCCAGCGAGTGACCATTCCGACGATTTATTTTTCAGGCTTTTTCCTGTCACACCTGATCAATACCATAATGATACTTAAAAACTTATCCCCTTAATCGTTGATTTTTAGTTACATCAGGTAAATATGGGAATGCTATCTTGAACTTGATCCGTGGCCGACTTTTTTAAAAAATGTTTTAGCAATTAAAGTCTGAGACGTCTAAATTCCATAAATAAAATAAAATTTTGTATATATATATATATATATATATATATATATATATATATATATATATGTTGTGAACAAACAAACTCAGAATGTAGTCTTTGCGAAATTAAATTAAGTTGCCGTAGCTCAGTTACTTAGTAATTGACAAGACGTACAAACAATTCTTGACTGTGACTTTACCGGGATTTTTAGTCATATAAAATAAACAAATAACACGACCTATGGTTTTGAATATTCCACACAAAACAAATTGCGACCGTGGCTCAGTAGTTTTAAAATATAATAAAAATGTTATTGCGGGCTGTCAGTTTAATCGAAATTGTCTCAGCTATAGAAACGAAATAGCGAAATACGAGCTGTAACTACTTTGCAAGGAGTTAGGGGTGACCG
>JAGDQP010006151.1:50165-74018 GCA_022664845.1 Lepisma saccharinum | reverse complement strand
AAAACATAAGAATTAGGGATGAGGTCATAGAGAAAGTAAACAAATTTAAATACTTGGGAGCATACGTAACAAGCAAAAATGAGGTCACGGAAGAAATAAAAAGTCGCTTAGTATCGGGGAACGCATGTTTCTACTCAGTCCAAAAACTTCTAACATCGCGATTAATATCAAGGAAATTGAAATTAAAAATATACAGAACGGTTATTCTGCCGGTAATACTTTACGGTTGCGAAAGTTGGAGTACGACCCTAGCAGATGAAAATAAATTACGTGTATTTGAAAATAACGTTTTGAGAAAGATATATGGGCCGAAACGGGACGAGATGACTGGAGAGTGGAGGAGACTGCATAATGAAGAACTCCACGGACTTTACGATTCACCAGATATTGTAAAAATAATGAAATCGAGACGACTAAAGTGGGCAGGGCATGTAGCTCGGATGGGAAAAAAACGAAGATTATATTCTATCCTGGTTGGAAGGCCGGATGGAAAGAGGCCATTGGGAAGACCGAGACGTCGTTGGGAGGACAATATTAGAAGAGATCTTGGAGAAGTAGCTGTTCGTGATGAAAACTGGCTTGATACTGCCCAGGATAGAATCCAATGGCGAACGTTTGTTACTGTGGCGATGAACTTGCGAGTTCCATAAGCCATAGAGTTAGTTAGTTAGTTAGTTATCTATTACTGTAGGTTCAGATGAAAAGTAAAGTTTCGTGCTATGTTCCGTACATTATGAGCTATCGTTATTACCTCGTAGCTGTTGTACAGTATCGACCACCCACTGTCATCCAATTTCTGCTAGAATTTACAACACATACAGAACAGAAAGTGAGAGGCGAAAAATGAAAAATGTCTAAATGGTCTTACGTGAACTACTTTCAAACAAAATGACACAATGGTAGGCATTTTTTCCTCCTAAAACCACTGCAGGAAATTGATTTGTGGCATTTGCTATTTATTATTTTACTAGCACATAATGCCTGCCCGTTGATGCAAGTTCAAAAGTATTCGGTAGGTATCCCATGATATATGTATGGCAAGTGAAACATGTTCTAAGCACCGAGCTGCCATAGCTCAGTTGGTAGAGCGTAGTTTTACCATCTGAAGTTTCAGGGTTCAATATCACGACCAATGATCCTCAGTGAGTTTTCTCCATACTTTTCTTAGGTCACATGAGGGAAAATGCCGGGTTGGTACCTTTAATTTAGGCCCTGACCGCATTATTTCCGCTACCCTATCGAAGGCTGAGACTTACGTAAAGGCCATAAATAATTTCAAATTCAAAATGTGTTCGAAGCAAGCAAGGCGTATCTGTTATCAAATGAAGGTCCTATAAAAATTTTTGTTGGTTGCATTCTGAGCTTCATGTATTATTACATATTATGATTAGAGGACATAAATTTTCCAATAAACTAGTGAACTTCCATGTCTGCCATGTCTCGTGTCAAAAAGTGAATTTTAAAATAGATTGGAAACACTGACAACTGGGATTCTTGCTAAATGCGGGCACAGTATATTTTCTATGGTGTCGGGTAATGTTCATGAAGAGTTTCGTGCGGATAAATCCAACGGTATGGAAGCCATTTGAAAAATTTAATTTTAAAATAGGTTGGTAACACCGAAACTAGGATTCTTGAGGGTGAAAAGTGAAACTATACAAACCTTACCTGATACAAGATCTGTGATTGCGCCAAGAATGGTGAGGATCTCTCCGTTAGACAAATTTACACTTAATAGATCCCAAGAGACACAATGATATCGGGCCAATATTGGTCCAATACTAGGCCAATAACGCGGATATCGTTCATGGTTGGGCGTTCTAATAAAGATCGATAGACATTGCCGTGGTACGATATTTCGATATTCAATGCCATTCTTGAGACGTGTTGTATTTCAACCAGAAAACATGCAAAAACAAAAAATTTATAGGTTAAAATATTAAGTTTAGAGAAATATCACTCTACAAAGATGTCATTGCGTGATATCGATCGATACTGGCCGATATCATTTCAAAGAATCTGTGTATTCCAGAAAGTCTAAATGAGAAAATACTTTGTTTCATTTCTGTGAATAAAATTCTTATCGCTATAAAAGTGTAGGGAAAAAATGTGGATGATCAGCACTGAAAAACAGTTTGCAAACTCGGGAATATTATGATTTAAAGGGGGGAAAAAAACAGCAACCAAATGATTAAATTTAAGAGAAATAATTCCCTTCTCTTACCTACGGGATAATGTGAAAATATTCCCGGAATACCCAATTTAGAATCCTCAATGTAAGTAGAATATCCCAAAATTTTTGGAACCAGATAAAGATATTACTAGCATTGTCATTCTGGAAATATTGGAATTTTCGGAATGTCTTTCTATATTCTCCGAATCCCTAAAGGACTCGCTATTGGTAGAGTGTATCCGAATATTTCTAACGTCATACCTCAAGTTTATACGGTTATTAAGATATTCTACAAATACATCATTTCAATCAGAGCTCCACCGAAATACATTTATATTGATTGGGTCATGCTATGAATATGACTTGCTAAGTCGTCATCTTACGTCATTATTTGTCGTGATATGACATCAATTGTGACGATGACGCTCAAAATTAGAAAGTACCTATCCGAAACTACCCATATATCTCCGAAGTATTATTCCAGTTTCGGACTGAGAAAGTAACTCTTCAATTTTCTATCACAATTTTTTGAACATCCTGTATTTAGGATCTTCAAAGATAAGATATAGTTTAGAATACTTTCTACATCCTAAGGAAATATACGTAGAATATAGTTGAACGATACCTTGCCTTGTGTGACATGTTCTCTCTGACAGTTTCGAAGGATTAATCACACTAATATAGTTTGCTGCGTTCGCCATTTCGGGCTCCCTATGAAATAGAAACACATTTGTTCTTCTTACGAAAAATTTATGAGCAGTTGTTCCATAAATATACATATTGAATGAAGTCTTTTAAAAAGAAGAAAAACAAAAAGAAAAATGACAGCGCTTAATATATTCTATACATAATACAGTAGGTAGCTACTGATTGCCATAATATAGGAAGCGAAACGTTAGTGTATTCAATGCATATATAATGTTTCTGATTCGTCATGGCGGCCAAACTTTTAATCAACGATAGACCACCTACTGTCTACAAAGCTACTATTGCCTATAACCTTAAGCACACCGTGTTGCGATTAATACATTGAGAATGGGAAGAAACAGAACCAAAAATAAATATGAGCTTGACCTTTTTTTTAATGGACAAACATTGTCCATGGACAGAACTTGAGAATCATATATTTAACCGCTTTAGTAGAATTTGTCTATTAGTTTTTATATTTGTCTAAACAGGGAGAGAAAAAAGAAAGGATCATAACATATATCCATGTTAGATTGTTTCAAACATATATCCGCCCTGATATATCATTTGTAGATGAAGTGCAAGGGAATATTTACGGTTATGTATGAACGTTTTGGAACATCTGGCTGTTCTAGAAGTGCTTTTTATACACTGCTGTAAATGTAATAATTTAAATCGTGTATTATTGGCGGTAACCAAAATGAATGTAAATATAATAAATACTAACGCTAAATTTACCACAATGGTAATGTTACGTAAAGAGAATTGCCAAAGAAGGTTTCAAATAGAGATTGATACTGAAGAAGTATAGAAAAAGGGATAAAATTTTCCAGCATAATCTGCAACGTTGCCTTTCAAGTTCACGTCACTCATTTTGTGATTGTGTTTTAATATTTTCTTCTTCACCTAAAGATAGAATTTAGCGCTCTTTTGCTTAAGAAACAAAGACTATACCAATAAACTTAGGCTCACAACTGGTGAATATAAATAGGAATTACTTTCAACATTTTTTTTATTCATTAAAACTTAGGATTTAAAAAAAAAAGTCGATGAGACCAAACAACATTGATAGTTGATGTTAATCCAAATCGTGTTTCATTTTTGATGGAGAATTCATTAGCAGCATTACTTATATAAGAACAGAGAGCAGCTACCACAATGGATTTCTCCAAAAGGTCATGACTTGACTTGAGAGAATTATAATCTTGCTTTTCTTTTTCTTGCTCAGTACAAGAAAGGAAACTAATCTATCGCCAACTCCTTTTCATCCATGGCTGTAATTACAGCGTTGGCCACTTGTCGTCTTCTGAGGCTCTCTCCTTCTTTTCTTTTCATTTTAGCAGCAACTGACGCTGTTTCTCGTCCTTGTAAGCTAACTGTCGAGTAACAGGTGGATACCTTTCTTTCCAAACAGACCTCTCAACTAAACCCTTAGTTCTTATGTAAGATTGCCCATCATAGATTCACTATATGAATTAGAGCAACATTTTCCCAAGCAGTTAAGTAATCTGTTTCGTTGATTTTTGAAAGCAAGTAAAGAGTAGAAGAAATTAATGTAGAAGAAATTTTATGTAGAAGTTTATCAGTTTTGGTAATGTGAAATGTAAATATGGCATTAATAATAATTACATTGTTACATTGAAAGCATTAATATTAACTGAGACATTGCTAAAAAGCATTGTTGTACTAGGACATTCAAGTCTTCCAATAACTAGTGAATATTGATTGAAACATTGTTGTTTAATCACTACAGAAAAACTTAATAAAGACTTCGGGGTAATTTTTATATGAAGATATCTCAGATTCTGCTAGGATATTCAGTTTGGCCCAAATTGGAGGGCTATAAGCAGAGTTTTCCAGCGTTTCACATAGATTTTTTTTACCGTACTAAATTTAAAGTTGCGGGTGCTTAAGAATTTGGAGGGGTGCCGTCATTTTAACGGAGATTTATGATTAACGGTGCGCACATTTTTCTTGTAGCACAAATTATAAATCTCTGCAAGAAATCAGTCTGTGAAATGTTGCCTCCAGTTGAAAAGAGATGTCCATTTTTCTCTTTCTTGAGACTTTTACCCTTTTTTGCTCCACTCTGTCCATAACCTCCTTTTCTCCCCTTTTATTGCTACTTTTTAATATATTCTACAGAACATTTTATCATTAAATTTACTTTTTCGCATTTGGATTGCAATTTGTATTACATATCATGATAGTGAACACGGGATTGAATGCAAAGCACACGTGTAGTGAAAAATGAAGAATCCCACTCGCTGACACTTGAAAAAGTAAGTTGGCTTTACTTGATGTATTTGTAAAACAACAATTGCTAGTAACGGTAGTTTACGTCAGACATGAGCCGAGTGCACCAATATCGTGTGAGGAGTCTACTAATGCATGTTCAAAGCATTTTCTCTCTCTACGAGTAATTTCACTGGAATCAGTTGTCTCCTGTTAGTGAATCTTAATCTGTTGCCTAACAACTTTAGTCAAGATTTCATCATGCCAAACGTGTCCAAATCCAGATTTTCCGTTCTGACTCAGGAATTGAAGCAAGATTTCACCGAAACTGATGGAACTGTTTGTTATACGATGCACTATTTGTGATTGAAGGAAGCGCGTTAAATGAAAAACACCAGCGAGACATCAAACCACAACATATTTCCAACTTAAAGGATCAAAAGTACAAGACTATGCAATCTCGACAACTTCTATTACGAAATGCCTTTGAGCAGTAATCTTTGAAGGTTCACAATTGAAAGGAATTTAACATCGATGTGTGTGCAGCTTTTAGAAATTCCACATTATAAGGTGACTTAGCAATCTGAAGGTCCTGGGAACAATCCCAGGGGCCGCCCATCTTGACTGACGGGGTTTCAGGATTTTCTTCAGTTATACCGACCAAATGCCGGGATAGAATATACGAGCTAGGCCCTGGTCGACTAGCTTCCAATATTTTTTCCATTACCTTAAATCAGCCTGAGATGCCGAAAGTACATAAATAAATTCAATGTCTATCTCCAGATAGAATCAAACTTACTTTATAAACTTATTTTTTTTCCTTTCTCTGCTGAAAGATACTGGTATGTAACTTAAGTTACATACTTAAGTTACATACCTGAGTAATACCTGGAAGAACTGAGTAATGAGAGTTCGAAAATAGACCTTAAAATGAACTTAAGTAAAACAAAAGTAATGTACAATCAACATGCTGCAAAGAAGGAAGTAAAGATTAACGGAGAGCCAATAGGCATAGTTGATGAGTATGTTTATATAGGCCAGCTCAAAACATCGAATGCAAAGTTGACTGATGAAATAAATAGAAGATGTAAAATGGCATGGAGTTCGTTTGGAAGACTACACTTTATTTTCAAATGCAAACTACCAATGTGTCTGAAGCGTAAAGTTTATAATCAATGTGTCTTACCCGTGATGATGTACGGCTGCGAAACTTGGACATTGAATGAGCGAATGACTCAAAGATTGAGACACACAAAGAGCAATGGAGAGATGCATGCTAGGAATAACCAGGAGGGACAGGAAGACAAATGAATGGATTCGCACACAAACAAAGGTAGAGGATGTAATAAAGACTGCGAAGAGGGTGAAGTGGAGATGGGCCGGTCACATAGTTAGACGAACAGATGGAAGGTGGACGACAAATGTACTACAGTGGATTCGTAGGGGAAAGAAACGACCGAGACGACGTCCAAATGTAAGATGGGTAGATGAAATCAAGCGTTTTTCAGGAGCTACATGGATGAGGATAGCAGCAGACCGAGATATGTGGAAAGAAAAAGGGGAGGCCTTCATCCAGCAGTGGATAGAGAACGGCTGAATATGATGATGATGATGATAAAATGTGACACAAACAAGTATCTAACCCAGTATCTTTACATTTCAAAACAAGCGCGTTTTCGCAAGCTTGGTTAACAACTTAGAACGAACAATTTAAATTTAACGTCGTTTCTGAGGCAGATCTCTACATAGGGCTATAAACGTTTGCAAGATTATTTTTTTATAATAGCTATGCAAACGTTTGAACAAATATTACTACTATTTTCAAGGCATGGTACAGAGACCGAGACTAGTCTCTGTCTCGTCTCGATTTCGGCACCAAGACCGAGACTTATCCCCCGAGACGAGACCGAGACTTGCATCTCGAGACTCTCGTCTCGATCGAGACTATAAGCTTTATTTTCACGAATGTCGATATTAATTTAATGCTTTGTTGTTCCATACTAGAATATGTTGTTCTATACTAGAAGAAATCTTGTGACAGTTTCATTCTGATAAATTTTATTTAACATGTTATATTGTAGTTTAAAAATATAAGTCATAAAAGTAGTTAAATTATTAATTCCAAACTATTTTCTGTTGTTTTTCAACAATAATATAAAGTGTTGGAGATTGATTCGAGGACTAATGAATACTGACATTTATTTTCTCCTGCGAATTTTCATCCCCATACCTTATCGGTCTTTTACTTCTGTTGACACTCTCCCATTTATATCAGCCTCTGCTATACTGATACTGTAAAGACTGTAAAGCATACGTCAAGAAGCCGAACTGTCGAATATGGGTCTTCTCTTACACCATTTATTTATTATATTTTTAAAAAATGGGAAGATTTTTGCAACACTAACCTTACAAAAGATGGAGACAATATACAGTAGACGCTGTTTTATACTTCACGATCGGGGTCGCGGCCATGCTGGATAACCAATTTTGCGGGATAATCGAACGTCTATAGTCCTAACGGCCACAAAGCAAGAAAACGCTAAACTTAAGTGAACACTGACAATCACGACAAATACTAAGGGAACGGAAACATGGTTACAAGCAGACTTGGGGAGTAAAGTAACGCAAGTAACGCGTTACTTTTTCAGTAACGGGTTACTGTAACACGTTACAATATTTTGAAAGTAACTGTAACGGGTAAAGAGTTACTTTTTCCCCAAGTAACGACGTTACTTTTGCGTTACTTTTTCATCTGTTGTTTGCAAAAAAACAAAACAATTCCTTGTCAAGAAAGAAATGTTTCTTAGAATTTTTCTAGATTTTTCCAAGTCTAAGGTTTAATTTATTTGTAGGTATGCAGGTGTTAGGTGTGTATATAATCAGGGTCAAACAATTGGCATTTCCACAGTACCAATACAAAAGATGCAAGAACCGGTGCCAAAGGAACGCTTTACTTATTAAGTAACGTAACACGTTACTTTTGAAAGCGAGTAAAGTAACTGGTAACGCGTTACTTTTTGACAGTGGATAAAGTAACTTGCAACGCGTTACATTTTAAAAGTAACGTGCCCAACTCTGGTTACAATAAAGCGTGCGACACAGATCAACAGCGGATGACAAAGATAATGGCAAATACAGCCAAGCGTAGTGGCGCGACGTTGCGGACAAGATCAGTGAACGATCGAGCACAACCGGAAAAAGCCGAATGCAAGTGGCTCGACCGATGCAGTATAATAGAGCGTGCCGGTTTATAGAATATCGGATAAAAGAGCGCCTACTGTATATGGAAACAAGTAAGTCGGAGCTCAGTGGCGGGACACCTCAACAGCACCTCAACTATCTTCTTAGCCCTGGTAGTTCCTGATTTGAAAGTTGTCGACAGACAGACGTAGAGGGGGAAATAAGATTGTACGTACATAGTAATGACTTAGACACAGCAAATTTTTTACATATTAATACGTGCCTTGCTAGGATTGTTGGAATGGCATTTTAATCTGATAACACGGCTTATTTGAAATACTAATGTGCTTATTTCAGTTGATAAGATTCGCAATACGCTAGTTGAAAGTAGTGCCTACCGGGAACACCACTCGTTTCTTTTTGCTTTAATGTATGGACGTACAGTTGTAATCCATACTTATGAATTGGTTCTTTTAAGCACTCAAGAGCAGTATTGTAAACTAATTGATTCGTGTATCTGCGGAGTTCCATAAATACTATTTTCAATTTCTTTGTATTTGATTATTTCCTTGCACAAAAGTTCAAAATAAGTAAAATTTTTGTCTTGTACTGTATACTGTTAAAAATTTTGTTAACGTTGCTAGGAATTTTCAGGGAGGCTTCTAAGAATTTTAGCATTTCATGTTGTTTCACTGTAATGGAGGAAAACTCAGAGACTTTTCGCATGATTATCTGGATATTTTTCGTTTTCAGTTCTGCACCTGCGCAGAATGTGAAAACTATTTCTTATCGTAGCTGTGCATGCAATGTTGATCAAGAGTTTGCTGCCGCCATTTTGTCAGTTCTTATTTTGGTAGAAACGGGAAAATTTTGAGTGAATTGGAATTCCGAACCCAAATAACAATTACATAAATGATTAAAATGTGGCATAAGTCGTGGAATCAACATTGTTGATATCTTCGGGATTCAGCCAACATAGTTCTAAAACTTTATACTGTTTTCTTTTAACTGGAAATTTAGAATTGTCAGTACGACGCTAGATGTTTCACTAAAGAGCCCATGTCAAATCTCCTTTAGACTTTTTTTTTTTTATTTATTTTTTGCTGTCAAGATTCCTGAGAACTGTATGACGGATACCTTTATTAGGACAATTACTGAAAATTCCCAGGTAGCTATAGTTGCCTAGCTTTTCCCAGGAATGTTTCGGAAAATATTTGACATTGTACGTTCATTTATTTCTATAAATCTGGTAAAAAATTTCGACTGAAACGTATTTTTTTTATTTTTTAACGTAATAGTTATTCAGTCAATACAAATATAATTTAGAAATAGCAAAACTTAAATTATACGTGTACCAATTTTGCCATTCATGGTATAACATGGATCCGTTCCCATAATATAAATATTATTATGTGTCTCACTTATGTTGGTATTCTATATGTTCTAATTAGAACTATATATTACTTTAAAGTTGTACTGTTTTTCTCTCTATTTCAGAATATTATTTCTAAT
This sequence comes from Lepisma saccharinum, assembly GCA_022664845.1. Lineage (NCBI taxonomy): Eukaryota > Metazoa > Arthropoda > Insecta > Zygentoma > Lepismatidae > Lepisma > Lepisma saccharinum. The sequence goes on along the minus strand of JAGDQP010006151.1, from coordinate 64,231 downwards.
CAAAACCCCAAATTATATGTAACAAACTATGTTAATGTCATATTAATATTCTTGTTCCTGTACTGAGATCCGAAATCCTGTATACCCATTTCAAATAAGTGAAGGGACCGCAACTTTTTAAAGTCTATTGTCTTTCGAGACTCTCGAGACGAGACTGAGGTTTACAATCGATACCGAGACCAAGACCAAGACCGGAATTTTCAGATCGAGACGAGACCAAGACAAGACTATCCTAAAAATCGAGACGAGAACGAGACTGATGCCAATCTCGTCTCGATACCATCCCTATCCAAGAGGGATCTAGTTCTTGAAAAATGGATAATTTTGTTCACTAGCTAACTGTGTTTCTCCTTTATAAGATGTCTAATCCACATATTTCACTGTAGCTTTAAAGATTATCAAATGATCTTGGTTTCGAATTCAGCATAAAAGTATATATATGTAAATGTAAACGTTAATATCCTAATTCAGCACACTGAGACTACTTTCGATTTCTTCTAACATCAAACAAGAACTTGCTCAACCTTGAGATGTTGAACCTGATGCAGACCTAAAATTATCCGTTGGGGACAAATCAAACTGAAGTTATGCATGCCACTTTCTCCATAAAATAGGGTTAGTGCTTGTGTATCTCGCCATAATACTAGCGCGAAATGAGCAAATTTTTTTAACTTCTGTAATTTTTGTATGTGATGTCCTATATTATACCTTGATCTTCGGCATCCGGCTTAGGGCTATATTTGACACGCATTTTAGAAGAATCGTTATTTATATCAGAACTCAACAATAAAAATCTTCCTAACAGTAGGCTATATTCATTTGGGAGGGTCCAGGATTGCTTTCTAGGCAATAGCAGGAAACGATATTTCGCAATATTTGTCGACAAGAACAAGTGTTTGTTGGTCATCGCCAGGGTATAGTAGAAGCTTAATTTATCCACAAGTACAGAATGAAAGCTAATATTCTCTTTCGTTATAGCACGGCTTCGTTTAATCCGTCTTTCTATTTATTTCTGGAGCAAATTCTATCCGTTTTTGCGTGTGGTTTGTTATGAGTATTGTGTTGACATTCCAGAAGAGACACCTCCCAAATTCCTTCTTCCAGTTCCAACCAACAGACAAATTGAAAAGACGAAAAATAGCAAAGAATGCAAAGACGGTGGACTTTTTGTCATTCCTTCTTTTTTTCTTCGCTTTGTGCGTTCTTTTCTTCTTCTTGTATAAGGTCAGGTGGCGATTTGAAAGTGGTGAAAACGCACGGCACACAATCTGCTTTTTGGTGCACCTGCACATAAATACTCGCTCACACATTACATGCACACGTTACAAGAACAGGAGGAAACCGAAGAAACGGCCTGACTCCCTCAAGGAGGGTCTTCCTTCTCCTCTCCCTCCCCCTACTCTCCCCTGATGGCATACCACGTGCGACACAAACTTCTTTTACCTCCCCCATGATACTTTCTTAGCTCCCCCACTCTACCCCGTTTCTGTTCAAGGAAGAAGACCAGACGGAAGTGAGCCGAGAAGCCTTTTAAACATTTTTTTTTTCATTTTCTTCTTCGGTCGTCGTGTATTGCGTGAGGACTCAGTTACCTTGAAAATAGAAAGATCCATTTGATTGACACGGAAAGGAAATTGTTGAGGAATTATGCTTTGAAATGTTCCGCAAATTCATCAGTTAGCTACCCTTGCTTTAATAAATTTATTTTGCGAAAACAATATAAGGAATGAACAGGGTATATGCAAATTTGTGTCAAATATTATAAGGGCGTAATTCTAGTGATCAAACAGGAAAGATAACTTTTTAATCATGGGTTCAATTCCACTTCCTGTTTACAATACAGAGATTCTAACTTGCAGCCAAAAAACTACTTTTTGCAATAGTTAATAACAAATATCTCCCATAATTCATAAACGACGCAGTCGATTTTTATCAACATGTTAGATTTTGGATCTAAATTCTGTCATTGAGTGGACAGTGTTGCCAGTCCCGTATTTTTATTTTCGCAAATGGTCTGAATAAGAAGTAGCGGACTCCGGTGTCGAAATCCACATAAAGTGACGGTATATAGTAGTTTTGCTGACCATGTAATATCTTGTGTGAATGACACTCACCTGGCAGTTGGCAGAGAAACCAAAGAGCTGTACTGGTTGCCAAGTCAAAGAGTTTAGTTTGCATTATGATAAATTTATTTATTTCGTCTTGTTTATTATGGCGGAGTTAACGTCACAAAACCTTTTCTTCCACTCAACCATAAATATACACAGTACAAATAATATAATCATAACACATAGTAGAAGCAATAAACCTAGTACATCAAAACTACAACACAAAAATACCCCCCCCACACACACACACATACCTCTCTCTCTCTCTCTCTCTATATATATATATATATATATATATATATATATATATATATATATAGAACGCAGCTACCTAATTAAATATCATTGTAATATAATAGTAATAGGAGGGGGAAAAAGAGGTAGTTCTAATGTTGTATATAAAATCCTGAAGCAAACCTTGTTCAATTCATTACCTGGTGGAGCATCTAATTAACAGTTTCTCAAAACTTTTCCAATTATTATAAGAATAATAATAGATTAAAAAAAAAAAAACATGAAGCAAATTTTTCTCGATTCATTGCCTGGTGAGACATCTAATTATTAAACAGTGTCTCAACACTTTTCCGGTACATTGCCAGTGAATCCATGTTCCTGATCGAGTGAGGAAGACTGTTCCAAAGATTACAAGAGGAGACGGTGAAAGATTTAGCAAAAAAAGTTTGATTTGTGCCGTGGAATTGAAAGAAGGGTAGTTTTGCGAGATCTTGTGTTAAATTTATGAAAATCGCATAATTGCTGGAAGCGTGAGAAAAGATAGACTGGATTCTTGTTTTTGAGTACTTTGTATAGGAGCATAAGTTTCTGGGATTTACGGCATTCATGTAAGCGGAGCCATCCTAATTTATTAAAGTAAGGCGAAAGATGATCAAAGTATCTTAGGTCAAAGATAAAACGAACGCAAGCATTTTGGACATGTTGCAGTCGTCTAGCTAGCTCATTCGTAAGGTTAGAGTCCCCATACTCCAGGTATGATAGTACCAACATCCTAGAGAGAGATATTCGAAACGGCATTGGTAATAATATTTTTATGCGACGTAATGAATACAAAGATGCAAAAGCTTTGCTACTTATGTGGTTGACTGTGCGCTGGAACAATATTGGGGTGTTGTCTATAATTAAGGGGGGTAACGTTTCACAGTCAATATTGCTACGAATATGCTTAAAAGCTAAGAGCGTAGCTTGGGATTTTCTTGGGATGATGCTCATACCATGTCTTAGTGACCATCTCACTAAACTATCTAAATCATGGTTCACTTTATTTATTGCTTGATGCAACTCCGATGGCGAGGTTGAGAGATAAATTTGAAGGTCATCGGCATAGAGATGATAATGGCAGCATGTTAAGGCATCAGATGTGTCATTGATGTAGAGAGCAAACAAAAGAGGACCTAAAACACTGCCTTGAGGGATACCGCATGATATTGTTGTTACAGAGGAGGATTTATTATGAGACATAACAAATTGTTCACGATTAACCAGGTAGGAGCGAATCCACGATACGGCTGATTAGTTAAAGAAATCTTTCAGTTTAGCCATCAGTATATCGTAGTCGACAGATTGTAAAGCTTTGCTATACTCCAACAGTACTAGGATTGTAGCTTGTCTATGGTCCATGGCCCAACGGCATAAATTGGTGTTCTGTGTAGTCTATCACGCGAACTTGAACCCATGGTGCTTTGCCATTCCCTTCTATCGGATGGAGACCAACTTAGTTCCTAGCTAAAGCAAACATCCGCCTTTTCCATTATGTGACAAGAGACGAGTGAGTGCGAAATTGTTCACTTAAAACATTAATTTTCTTCGAATATTGGGTGTTAAATATATTTTTCGTGCAATATTTAATGACGTACCTAAAATCAGTGTTTACGTAGAAGATATAAGCTCAGTGATATGATCCACCCCACTGCACACAGGTTGATTTAATGCACTGAGTAAACCGTTGAAAATGCGAATTTTCTTGTATTATTCACGCGGAAACGTTGATTCAACCAAATTTGGTTGAAATAATTATCAAAAAGGCGGGAAACATTTAACGGTTTTATCAACGTTAAATCAACTTTAAGCTGCTGGAACACAAATCATCGAATTATTCAAAAGCGATCCAGTTTAACTTTACCCTTAAAGTTTGAATTTAATTTTTAAGGCCTTTAGGCAGCTTTGGCTCAGACCGGATGGGCGATGATGAAATGAATTTGTGGAATGAAGAAAGTGGGAGGAAACGGAAGAACCCCTAGAAAACCCATGCACATGATGTTTGCCCACCGCGGCCCGCCCCTTAAAGTGTTTCAAAATATGGTTAATTTTGGTATTTTATTCGTTTTCCATTGAAATGTTCAACTATGGGAAGTTGTTAAGTAACCTCTGAAGTTGTGAGGATCAACTGAAACAAACTGAGCGGCCGTAGCTCAGTGGTAGAGCGTTGGTTTAGCATTCGGGAGATCGTGGGTTTAATACCAGCGGCTGACCATCCTGACTGAGATTTTTCCAGGGTTTTCCTCCAGTTACACCAGCCTAATGCCTGGATGGGACCTTCAACATAGGCTCTGGCCTACACTTTCCCGCATCTTTTCCCTTCTCCTGTCCCGACCTGAGTCTAAGATGCCTAAAGGTCATTCCCATAAATAAAAATTCAAATTCATCAACTGAAACAAGTCGGTTGTCTTCTGGTTCGGAGTAGGCATCAAACATCTGCTTCTTTCTAAAGCTTTATTAAAAAAATCAGTATGTCCAAATATTACCATAGACCTCATAATGATATTACTCTTTGAGGTAACAGTACTTATTAGATCTCAGATACTTCATCCACCTATTACTGCAGTTCGGGGCTTCAAATTGTAAAAAAGGCACGAATTATATATATATATATATATATATATATATATATATATATATATATATAATATGTATATCTATCATGGCGTAAAGGTGGGGCTTCCACAAAAGTTTTGAGAATTCTGTTGATTACGTCTTGTTCATTATTGACCCAAAACCACGGTTTAAAAATATGTGATCGTGTTTCCAGTAGAAACTAGTGAAAACGTAAGCTTGACGGGACGGGCGTAAGCCATAGTGCTGTTGCTGCCCATTAAATTCATTTTGTCTTAATGTGTTGCAAGCTTGAATCCCTTCAATCGTTAACTAGGATGACAATACAATGAGTAAAATATAATAATAATAATAATAATAATAATAATAATAATAATAATAATAATAATTATAAACATGACGTAAAACCTGAAGTATACCTTTCAGTGTGGAAAATTGTAATGAAAGCTTAAAGTTTCAATCACTTAAAGAATTATAAAGGTTTGAAATGGGCGAAGCTAATTCTCCTAAAACAATGTGTATTTGTGACGTCATCAGATTAAAAACAGATAAATGTAGGCTGAGGGCACCAACCTGAATTCAATTTCTTCCTAACTGTTTTCATTAAGGCGCTAGCGTGAATTCTGAAAATGAAGAAGGCTAACCAAAAGGAAAGGACCTGCCAGTTTCAGAGTTACAAGTTTAGAAGTGACCAAATAAATCGAGATTGCAAATCTCAAATCAGTTTCCCTGTACCTGTTTGGTTGAGGTGTTAGCCTGTGATTCACTTGGACCGGAGACTGGCAGAGGGGTACATTAAGATTAAGAGAGTAGCAAAAATGTCTTGCGATGATGATAAATCCTTCTTACATGTATAAGCAAATACTGGGTAAGCTACACCGTTTCTCCCAGCTCCTAAAAATGTTCGTATCTCATTTTTTCACACTTTTCAGGCGAGCACTTTAAAGAAAAGTACCTCCATATACTTGTTAATGTTCTTGTAACCTAATTTTGTTAATAACTTTTGAATGGCTTATCATTGAGACAAGAAAATATACACTAAATGCCATATTCTGACGGTCCTAACTTGAAACTGCCAAATCTTGAGATACGACACTTTGTGATGTGGCCAACAACTTGTCTGGTTTCGGGAACAAACCGTCAAATGCTTTCAGAAGTAGAAGAGGAAGAGAAGGATATACTTATTCAATACACAGAGAAATTAAAAAGAAAAAAAAAATAGGAAGAGAAAACAATGAAATTTTAACGAATAAGACGTTTATTAACATAAGACATGTGAGACTCTCAGAAGTTCGCCTGTTGCTACCCGTAGTCACCGGAGCATCACATTTCCGATCCGTTTAACGGTTAGCTTACAAACACAAGACGTTAGACAGGAAACTTCTATTCCGACAAAACACTTCTAAGATATCGTGCCTATATTTAAGTACTCTGTTAATATTGCTTATAAATTACTTCACATGTTCCCTTACTGACTATCATGGGATGGGGCAATACTATTTTATTGGTTTATCCAAACGGTTGTTTTAGTATTAATAATAAAGAGTGATTCATTATCTATGGTCAGGTGAATTCTTCAGTGAAAAGACATGCTGACACTTCTCTTCATTGAGTTGAAAGTACGTGTAAGAGGAGAAATATAAGGGATTTATCTTTATCCTGCAAAAAGAGAATTTAGTGGTATCGACAGTACGAATACATTTACCTCTTACATTGAAAATAATCTGATAGAATGTCAAAATTGGCTCTACATCCTATAGAACTGCAGTGTGCAGTGAAAATTCAGAATTACCTACGTCTACCTGAACATCAAATAAAGATTTGCGTGTAACAGACGGAATACGCATATTCTCTTTATGGATGTTAGCGTGTTTACAAGGGCCTTTCAAAGAGGTATCTGATGGTAGTCATATCTCAATTTGGCCCAAAATGGACAAAGCGCGTTGTTTTTCTGTAGTTTTCAATTTAAAAATATTATGGAAAAGTTTTAATTTTTAAGAAAAAGCTAGGAAGAATTATACTTAGCCAACAATTCTACTATTAATTTTCCTCCGGGCTTTTGTGTGTGTAGTAGTAGTAGTAGCAAGGATATTTAACGGGATGTACTATAGAAGATACTTTCATTAATGACATACTGTATTCCCATGTATATGAAGTCCAGTGCAGTTGTTTACTGGAAGTTTATTGTAGATGGCAGCAAACACGCCCAGCCCAATCACTTTACATCTTTCATCTATTTTACATAAAAAGTATTGTTGCGATGCCGTATCTTTTAATTTTCATTCCTAATATTAATCTGTCTAATTGTGATTTCAATATTTTGTTCTGTACGGTAAATAATATTTTCTTAATACTGAGGAAAAGGTTCTTATCGGTGCACCGAAAAATAATTTTCTTAGAAATGAGATATGCGCATTCTTATTTAATTGAAAATGATATCACACTGAGTTGGAAATAAAATCACCTATCAGCACGATACATTTATGTTCTCTCTGAATCAAATTCTCAAGATATTCTAGTATATTGTGACCTCATCTTTGAGATACAATTACAATCAGGTCCTTTCAGTCTTACCATCATCACGCGCTCATTGCTGTAGCCTACTTTCATGACCTCTTTTAGACGCTTTCCAAGGATTACCCCAACTCCATTGCTTCCTCCCCTTTCTGGTCCCGAATAAAACATCCTATATTCTTCATCTGGAACTCCACCAGCTCCTTGCCATCGTACTTTACAGAGTCCTACTGAATCCATAAGCTTTACATTGATCTCTTCTTTCAGGGTTTCCTATCTCTGCTTCCAACAGTGACGGTTTGTTCCATGTTCCGATCCTTTAATTTGTCTTCTCTCCTTTGTTCTTGCTTTCTTCTACTCCATTGGTTTCTGTCTTGCGCAATAACTTATCCCAAGGCATCCCTTCCGAATGGGGGAATAGCTTACTTCCGGAATATTTTGTCCTGGAACAAATTATAGGGAAGAATATATTGTGCTGGTTTGCCGTTAAATTTGATATCGTAGCAGTGACAAACATCCCAGATGGCTCTCTATTCCTCTGAGCCTTGTCGATGTCTTTTTATCTTCAGCCTCAGAGTGGTTATGGTGAAGCTGCTTTCCTTCAACATTTTTTTTGTTGTTGTTCGGGGTGATCTCCTCTTAACCGTTACAGATCCCTCTATTAACTATAAGGAAGCAGTAGTGGATTTGGTCCGCCTCGGAATATTTTCGGTACCCACCATAATTGATGGACATTTTTTCCCTATCAGTCTTCAAGAGAGGCACCTGGTGGGAGACTAGTTACTCCAACTTGGTTTTCTGAAATATGACCCATAAAATTATTTAATTTACATTATGCCATATATTCCGCTCGCTCAATAGGGAGAGGAGGAAGAACAAATCAAAGAATTACATCCTTGCTTAGATGCAAGTCAACAGTCCTGTGATTGGTTCGCTAGTTTCCCAACTTTTACGTGTTGTACGCATTTATATCCTTTCTTATAGGCAGCCCAAACAACAAAAGCGTTGGTTTGGTTGCATAAGGACAAAGGGTTAATTGATTCTTATGAAATAGGGACGGAAGGGCACATATTTCTGTATTCGGATTACCCGGATCTTGACGGGTCAAATTCCGGATAATATTTGAATTGGGTGCCCTGATCCAGATATTGAAACTGAGGATCCAGATCCGGATATTGGAACTGAATACCCGCATCCGGATATTGGAGCCAAGGACCTGAATCTGGATATTGAAACTGAGTACCCGGTTCCTTCAGGATCGGTTCCTTTGAGATTCGATTCTTTCCTTCAGGGTCCGGTTCTCGGTTGCATCATGTAATTATATGATGTCATGTAGAGTTTGGTGCAGATTGGTTTGACAGTGTGGATTTCTGACCATCATAAAATACGTACAAAATTTTAGGTTTATACTGTATCAATTGAATACGCAGTCATTGCTGATAGTAGCGCAACTCTGGGTGATGGTATCTCTCGGCGAGCACATTTCCGCGAACGCGACTAGGGAATGACTGTAGTTGCCATCCTAACATTAGTTTGGTGCTGTTGAGGAATATCCTGAAAAATCCCACCCAGAAAAAAATAAAATAAAATGACTTTTAAATAATTGAGGGTCCTGAAGAAAAGCCGATTTCATTATTGATTTTAGCGGAACAAACTACATGGGAAACACCCTATTTCTTGGACTGTACTGTGCTTTTCAGTGTAATAATTAACTAATTCCGTTTTTCCACCTCTGCTTATTTTGTTCAGAGGATAGAGGCACGCCTTTAAGATGAAGCACGTGGATCTGAGGGTTCTACAAAAATAAAGAAATATTGTACTTCCTGCGTGGCCATACAGCAGCTTACAAGCTTTAAAATAATCTAGCATACATGGTTGCATCTAGTTGAACTCGCAGATCCCTCTCCTATTATGGATGTATAAGACATCCACATCTGGCGCCATCCTTGGTTGGTTGGGAGCTTTTTTTTTTTTTTTTTTTCAGAAATCAATTATAGATGTATTTAAGGCTATGCATTACTTTTTTCCCCTTTTGCCTGCGTACGTTCTCATTTCTTTTGTTTTGGAGATTTAAGTTGATCTTCCATGGAAGATTTTGGTGTCCACATGTGAACAAGCAATTGCGACTACCTGAACAGATGGGTAATAGTAAGTCTTCGCACCTGTTACACGGTACAAGAAATAGGCTTCAGGACATCTCTGGATTTAGGTTAGAAAAAATCGAAGAAAAAATATATTAAACCACTTGCACGTTCCTTCCTCGAGGTTATCGCTTTATATAGATACACGAAGCTTCTTGTAAGTTGTGTATGTGTGTGTGTTGTGTATGTGTGTATGTTGTGTATGTATTTAGCATTTGTCTGACTATGAATATGAGTTTTAAAGAAAATGAAGAAAAACAAGCTGCTATTTTTTAGAGCTCCTACACCTTCGAAGATGTTTTTTCTCTACAAAGAAAAATATCGACACTTGTTTAAATGAAGTATACACAGTCACACACAGTATCAATTGCGCATTACAAAATATACAATAGCAGGTTTAGCCTTTCTTTGTTCACCTGTTGCTTTTATATTCCTCCACTTTTTTGAATTTCAGTTGCCGACTCTTTTGTGTGACTTCAGCATCATTTTTAAATGACTTATTCGCAGGCAGTCATGTTTTCCTTATTGTAAAGGAAACACGAGATTTCTTCTTTGATACAGAGTCAAAAGCGCTCAAGTAGATACAATGTGATAGCATCTTCCTTTGGGTTATTGTTCATTGTCTATTCGGTTTATTTGCAAATTCAGGAAACAAAAAGCATACGGACAGGTTCAACGCTAAAGGCCATTCTTTTTAATTTCTACTTATGTAAGCTATATGAATTTTCACAAAATTGATTAAGGTTTCTTTGATGTTTTTGTATAAATATAAATTGGAAGCTTCTTTGTTCATCCAATGCACTACGCAAATGGATACGCTGCAAAAAATGTCTTTGTTAATTCAACACTTTCCGGTGTCCTAGGGTGACTATCACTTTTTGTGTTAAAAACTGTGTTGATTTAGGTGCTTCAACACAATGAAGGGTGTCACACTAGCACTATCACAGTGTTGAATCAACATTGTAAACACGTCCATTCTGTTGAATCACCGAAAGCAACGCCATTTTTTATGTTGATTTAACACAAAAAGTAGTAGTCACCATGGTACACCAAAAAATGTTAATTAACACAACTTTTTTTTTTTCAGTGTATCTATTTAATAATTTTTGCACAGATTTTCCTGAAATTCTCTGTTTTGTGCTGAAGAACTATAAGTAATGTGTACAAAAGTATTTCTTACAGTGTTGGCACCGAAACGAACAATTTTCCGTGCCTCTTCTTGTCTGGAAAACGAGACGAGACAGAACACTCTGAAACCATCACTTGACAGGAAATGCACATCTCTTCGAGACATTTTCACAAGAAGGAACTAAACAGTCTCGTCTCGTGGGGAACAGCAGCAACAAGAACAACACAGAGAGAGAGAGAGAGAAGGGAAGAGATACGTTCCATTGTATTCGAGAATAATTGTCATTGAGTCGTTCGAGAATAATTGTCAAATTTCAACACAATTTCACTCACATGCTTATGTGAGTGACAGCGAAATTCACCAAAGTAAAATTATGTGAGTCACTTCTGCCCCGCTCATCCGTGTTTGAGTATAATGTAAAGCGTTGAAAGAGGGCAGATAGATAAAGCGCGAACAACGAACCGTATAGACTCAGAGCAAAGCCAGCAATTGCTATTAACGACGCCATGATCCAACGGGTAATTGAGCTGATACTGGACAACAGAAAGATTATAGTGTAAGTGATCTGAACTCTGCTCTAAACATTAGCTATCTCAAGATCTCAACTACAAGGACCCCTCAACAGTTGAGCTTGCCTTCCCCAAGACAACGCTAGACCTCATACAACTAAGGTGATCATTGAAAGATTTGGGACTGGTTGTTGTAACACATTCTCGCCCAGTCTCTATGTGACTTCCACATGTCTTGAACTTTATAAAGAGTTTCGGGATCACGTTTAGACCAAATCAAAAAGTAAAAAGCATCGCCAGGAGATGGTTTAAACAACAGAGTAAAGAATTCTACGGAACTGGAGTCCGGAAGCTTACAGAACGCTAGAGAAGATGTATTAACCAAGACGCAGAGGGCTCGAAAATATAATGGCTTTAAAGTCAGCTGCATGGGGAATCAGTATGTAATTAAAGTCAAAAGTGCAGGTCAAAATTGAATGCACCTCGCACTTTCATTTTAATATGAAAACGTGGTTAAAATATTTTTACCATATACATATTTTTTTAAGAAACGTAAAAATCACCCTAAAAGATTAACAGTAAAGACTTTATTTTCAATATCTAGGAACAAACAATTTCCGTGAGTCGGAAAACGAGACGAGACACGAAAGGTGACAAAACAAAACTCTCCGAGACGAGACAAAATTTTCGTGGGACGGGACGAAATCTGCCTAAGTCTCGTCTCGTCTTTTCTTGTAGACCACACTATAGCATCATGTCTCTCTGACAATATAGGGAGACAAATGAATTTTCTGTATTTTCTTCGCTCAATTGTTTAAAACTATAGTTTATCACCGAGAGAACCTTGGTTTTATTCCCACTTATCTCCCAACCCCACCCCACATTTACACTTCTTTCCTAGGTTGCCCGCTCTATAAACAATTGATATCCTCTGTATCTTGCATGAGAACGAATTTAAAAAATATGTTCAAATAGTGATCAGGAGAGAGAAAGGACACAAGGAACGATCTTTTTATATTGTAAAAGTGTTTTTTTTTACAGTGTAGAAAATTAAGGTAAATATTTAAAAATTAGGTTTAGCATAAATAAACAAAGTTCACTAAAATTGTTGCTTTTGGAAACACTTTGCATCGAATTACTTTAGTCTAATATCTATAACTGTACGTTACGGATGAAATCAAACCGCGACCTTAGAAAGCAGAAAGTTTATTCGTTTAGAATCGAGACTGATAATGATCCTTGTTCTGTCCAGAGGAAGATCACGACCCGACTCTCTCTCTCTCTCAGCTCTCTCTGGGCTAGGTGAACCGATAATGGTTGGCTTAATCTATTGGCTTCCCTTGAATGAAGATGACATGGTAAGAACAGGACCTTCAGTACGAAGTGGACTGTGAAATACTTGTTTTAGAAACAGGTATCGACTTCTAGACTTCTTGATTACAAGGCAGCGAGCGTCAACACTCACCCACCGTGGAATAAGGCTATAGAAGCTAAAAAAAAATAGACTTGCAACAAAATAAATCTTTGTCTCGGAAAAATATTGCATTGAAGAATTAATGAAACGAATTAGATATAGTGTTCTCACAACATTCTTGTGGGTATATATAATTTCTCAAGAAGTAAAGAAATTGATTGCTTCTTTTTGGATGGTTTGAACCCGTCTTTGTGTAAACACGTAGAAGTAAAGGTTAGTTTTGTGTAAGAAAGACACATCGCTCGCTGGTTTTTAATAAATCAAGATTTCAGTCACAAGTTTTTATTCACCGAGCAGCCGTAGTTCAGTAGTAGAGCGTTGGCGTAGCACTTGGGAGGTCGTGGGTTTGACCCCACCGACCTACTACCCTGACTGCGCTTTTTTTCAGGGTTATTCCTCAGTCACATCAGGCAAATGCCGGGATGGCACCTTCAACATAGGCCCTGGCCGACACCTTTCCGAATCCTTTCCCCTCCTCTATCCCGGCCTGAGCCTTAGATGCCTAAAGGCCACAAATAACATTCAAATCAGAAGTTTATACTGGTATTGATCATTTTCTTATCAGGAAGATGTAACTAATTTTTAGTTTGCACATTTGCTAATAGCGTTAATAAAGTTCCAAACTATAGCCTTCGTTTTCGTTTTTTCATCGGTAATTATAATGTTTAAAAGTAATTGAGTGTCTTATTAAATTATATTAATGCTCAGTGTACACTCAGATTCATAAAAATGACCACAGGGTACACTTTTCAAGTCCGATAAATTGCACAGTTGAGCAATACGGAGCCTATGTTTGATTTGGATCTAAAATTAGCGTTTCACATAGGGTGTTTTCCATGCTTATTAGATAGATGTTTCCAGATGATGTAATTTGTGAACTTGAAAATACTTTCATAGTCAATTTCCTGTGAATCTGCTTGTACAAAAGTTTTGTCCCATGTTTATAACTGACTTTTCTTATGTGAAAAATAAATATTTTGAAACATCGTATAAATTTATTGACTTATATATGCATAATCACAAGATGCACTTATGAGGAAAATATTGTCCCAATATGCAGCTAAACGAAAGCGATATTTGAAAATGAATGGATTCGCGCACAAACAAAAGTAGAGGATGTAATCAAGACTGCGAAGAAGATGAAGTGGAGATGGGCCGGTCACATAGCTAGACGAACAGATGGAAGGTGGACGACAAATGTACTACAGTGGATTCCTAGAGAAAAGAAACGACCGAGACGACGTCCAAATGTAAGATGGGTAGATGAAATCAAGCGTTTTTCAGGAGCTACATGGATGAGGATATCAGCAGACCGAGATATGTGGAAAGAAAAGGGGGAGGCCT
>JAGDQP010006151.1:0-49765 GCA_022664845.1 Lepisma saccharinum | reverse complement strand
TATATATATATATATATATATATATATATATATATATATATATATTACATTTTTTGTGGCCAAAAAATTTCCAAGTTCAAAAATCTGCCAAGTTGTATAGTTCCCTCGTTTTATCTCGGAGAGTGATATTTTTGAAAAGTAATGGCAATTATTAATGCTAATTATGACTTTTGTTAAGTAGATGTCACACACGGGAGGGACATCTTCCTTAAATTCGGGAAATAACTTTAAAGACATACGACAATACTTTTGTCCACCGCTGGACCTTCGCCGAGATTAAACCTTCAAAGACGTTCATGACCATGGCCCCAGGTATCCAATAAATCTCATATTTCTTTGGGCACCTGTTTAAAAAGAATCTGTCTAAAGTGTATTTGTGTAGAGTAGTGTTGCCCACGAGACGAGACGAGACAAAGCTCTCTCGTAATATGCAATATAAATTTTTCGAGACGAGTAATTTCTGAACAATTTCGTGGCAGTGGCGGCTCGTCAGGTGAAGTTGTTGAAGTTCACCTTCACTTATTATTTTGATACGCATTAACTAAATAGGCATTAATAAGTATTAATTGGGCCAGGAAGTTAGTCAACATCATCTAAGATTGGATAATGGCATTATCATTATCCTGCCTAAGCCAGGAAATCCTAGGATACATGTTAATGAGCAAGGATATTAAGAACGTGTTGATGAATGAACGTTTTGGTAGTACTTCACCTATTATTTGTGCCACGAGCCGCCCCTGTTTCGTGGGCAACTAGCCTAGATCTAGAAGTTCTTGCTCTATGATTTATCGAGATTTTACAACACTGAATTTTTCAAACACTTTTAAGTTACAGCCCTTTTTCATCCATTCTAACGACAGACCTTACGACATTTCTGTAGTGACTGCAGGGTAACCAGTATAGTCGGCCTAAACAGAGTTTGAACATGCGCTGTTGCCGATTCGAATTCAACATTTGCTACTACACCACTCGCCTAAGGGCTGTAGATCGTTAGTTTCTCATTCGGAACATCCTGAGTTCGCGCCCAGCGACGGATCACACCAGATGGTAGTTTCACGAAGACCAGAGTCTATTTCTTCCCAACTCCTCCCCTTTATTGGTGTTGTGCTGTTTTCAATGTAAAATGGCCACTGAGTTGTATTTGGAGTTTCTTAAATATATGAATAAAATGAAAGAGATTCCCGTTGAAATCCATGAAGTCTTTACACACATGTGACACGGTCGTCAAATATAGAAGGGAAAGCAAAAATATAAAGGTATTTCAATTACTGTTATCAAGGAGATGTTCAAGTTTTACGTAAGCATATTTCTAATCATTTCAGACGTCTCCCCCTTATAAGCAAACATAGATACCCGCCCCTCTACCCTTGTTTTTACATGTCTTGTCAAATTTCTTATCGTTATTTCGTAGCCCCCACTTATATTTTCTTTTTTTAAATCTACATTAATATGATTTCAATCGAATCTTATATAAGCTTTGCTCTGATCCTCCTTCTGCGCTTTCAGATAAAATAAGCAAAGCTTGGACCCCCTCCCGTCTTGAATGTTTACGCAATACTTGAACGACCTCTAACAGTCTAAAGCTAGTGAGTTTCTAAGAACGGGACCTACAGTTTCTCGGTACACATATAAGATTTTTTTTTTCAATTTTGAAGAACCGTTTTCTACTGTGTAGATAGTAGCACACCAATATAAGTCGGCCTGAGCCAAAGTTGCCTAAAGGCCTTAAAACTAAATTCAAATTCAGCCAAAATAGGTTCACATTACTCAGAGACTATCCAGACACAAACCTGCCTCTTAGTAGAACACTCATCATCATCAATGTTATAAAGTATTAGCCTTCATTGATTGAATTGGTATTAACGTTCAAAAGGAGCTGGTTATCTTCATCTTCTAAGGATAGAACCTACAGGCTTTTGGTAAAGTGGACTCCGTTCAATAAAATCCAGTGGGAATTGAGCCATGGACCACGCGATTAGACTTCATCTTGGTTTGTTTGCAAACTCTTCCATCCCCATAATATACACGATATTTCTCTACGCTCAAACCTTTTCTACTAATTTTTTAAAATTCTACAGACAGGTGAAAGACACAATTTCAAAATTGGCAAGTAGGCATCAGATGGTAGTTTATACAAGCCTCTGCAATGAAATGGAACATTTTATAAAGAAAGTTCAATTTTACCCGAGAAATTTAACTGGCAGTGTGTCGTAGGCTAAATATTTCTTTTCAAAAATCTAAAAAAAAAAAAAAAAAAGTCTTGTGTATACATATAGAGAAGAGCCTGTGAAATAGAGTAAATTTCCTCTTCATTTCATTCCTAATGTCTAATTAGGATATTTTTTTTTCGTTATGAAATAAAAACAAATTTTATAATGTTTTAACAATATATATTTTGTAAATTTTCGCAAATCGTATAAAATTTATAATATGTACTTTTTTAAATATATATTTATAATTCACTCGAATGAGACATACAAAATAATTGTAGTAATAATAATAATAGTAATAAGGCACTGTACATTGGGACTCACATGTCTTTCAGAAAAAAAAATGTATAAAATAGTAATACTTAATAAACATGAGCATTTGGACAAAGCATTTTATGTACGTCACTATGTCCAAAAATGACTAGCATTTTGAAGATGAACACTTCTTCACTAACAAAAGTGATGACAAAATATTTAACATTATAAAGATAATTTACAATTATTTTCATCTTGGAAAATGAATGTTCAAATATATATACATGTGGTATAAAAGCTATAAAGGCAATATATAAAGCAGTGCGAACAAGTTTGGCACATTGGTGCAGTAAGAAAATATTCAAAGTCAGATTACAATCGTACAAATAACTCTTATTTATAAAAGTATAAATGTAACAAAAGCATGAATAGATTTACAACATTTTTGCACCTTTTGTTGTTTTTTTTACTACTCGAATACTTTATGATGGAAACTTGTTAGGCTTCCGTTTTTAATAGTATCGACACCATTCAAAATGAACATTAAAAAAAATAATTTCGAATTCTTGTGGACATTATTTGTTCAAAACTGAGCAATTGACTTCTTTAGTTAATAAATTAAACAATATATTCTATCAGTCGTTTGGTATATATAAAAAATACATTATTGCTATGTACAAATGTGAGGTTTGAAGTACATGTATTTACAGAAAATAGTCTTGTAACTTATTGTACAGAAAGGGCAACTATTTTTAGCCGTTTCTTTCTTCCAAGAGCTAATTCTGTGAAACAAACAACGAATTTTTCAACATACTTATTATTTTTAATAAAAAAAGAATTATTCTTTTATTCACTGGAAGCATACAATATGCACTTTTTCTAAATTGTATAGATAAGGACGCTTTCACAGTCAACAAAAACTGCTTCTGCAGTGTGTTTACATGACGAATAGTAAGTACTTCAAATTCAGAATTAAGGCACTTAAGTACAAGGCACACGAATATATTTTAAATCGCAAATCTAAAAATTACAACCTGGTACATTCTTATCAAATTATTCATATTCTGATCCCCCATCCCTCCCAAAGTAACCTAAATTTAAAGGTTTTTTTTTATTAAGAAAGCACATCAATTTGAATTATTTTTGTAATAAAGGATGTTATAGATTATTAATATAATTCAACTTTGTTTGGTATAGTACATTTTCCTAAACACCTTCATAGACCTGTTTCTTCGAAACTAGAACATTTATAACAGTAAATAATGTTACCTCTTGTACGCACTATTACCTCCAAGATCTCACGTTCTGATCCATAACTGCAAGTACCTACAACACAATTATATTTAAACATATTTTAGAAATGCTCAGAGATTTTTAACATTCGACTAGATATATTTTGCATTCATAACGCATCATTAATACTTTCTGCTATAAATGATTGTTTTAAGTAGCTCTGAGTCTGCAGGAACTTGATATTGTTACCAAACAAAATTACTACGCCGTTAAAACTGACAAATTCTTACTGCTTTTTTTAAAAAAAACATTCTTACCATAAAAAGTACAGTTGAACCAAACTTAGCAACTTTTTAAAAAAGAAGCTGAACTTTGATACATTTTTTTTTAAATATAGAATTCAAAGCGTTAATGGAGTTCACTATTACCAAAATATAATTTAGAAAAGTGACTAATCTGTTCTTATTAAGTAAAGCTCTTTGTGCTAAGTTAATGTACATTTGTCTTTGATTCCACTTAAGTCATAGTGTTACCAAAACGCATTTAAAACTCTATGATATTGACTCCATTAATGCTGGTGCCTGTACGTATATTTATTCTGATTCTTCGTGTATAATTTGTGTACCCATAACATCATATTGCCTTTGTATGTGTAACTGTTGTTGCTGTTGTGGTGCTCCCAATCCTGGACAACCACCATCTCCATGCTTAGCGAGCAAAGACATCCGGGAGAAGGTTTTACTGCAGGTCTTACAAGAGTATTTCTTGACATCGGAGTGCGTTTGGAGGTGCGCCCTTAAATTGGATCTGTCTGCAAAGGCGCGATTGCAGTGGGGGCAAGAGAATGGTTTCTCGCCCGTGTGGGTGCGGATGTGACCTTGAAGAAGCCATGGCCTTGAAAACGCTTTCCCACACAGCGTACACTTGCACGGTAATGTGTGCGTTCGGATGTGCATCTTGAGAGCTCCCAACGACACGTACACCTTTTCACAGTACTTACAACTGAAAGACTTCTTGGTCTGCGTCACACAATGAAATTGTCGGTGTTTTGAAAGTCCCGAAAATGTTGAGTACGACTTGTTACAGTCAGAACACTGGTATCTTGGAGCTTCTTTACGTTTCTTACCACTGGGAGATAAATCTTCAACAATAACTGTCGTTCCAGCTTCAGGAGGTAACGATAAAGGTGAGGTACGATTGCAAGGATGAGAAATATTATTTGGTGACAATGATGGCGGCGAGTACGACGCAGAAGACGACGGTGGTGAATGCGGAATGTGAGCCAGGTACTCTTTGTTTTCCTGTTGAAGCTTATCAGGTAAGTATGGCACGTACGATTTTGTGCTTGGAATATCTTGAGGACTATGAGGCAATGCTGGTGAGGTATGTTCCTGCTTACCAGACGGTGGGGACATCTGTGACGGTGATCCCGAATCTCGAGGGGCATACGGAGACAATTGTTCATGCACAAGTGAAGTTGTCCTTGTTGGAGACACTGGATAAATTGGCTGATATTGATGACCATAAATGTCACTTCCTTGTCGTGGGAAAGTAGGGTACGGAAAATTGAACGGCAAGTACGGTGGGTACGGCAAATTTCTATGTTGCCAAGTAGCTGCGGTTCCATAGCTATGATGGTGGTGATGATGATGGTCTGAAGGTGTATTGAAATTCAGCGGTTCCAACGGACCTCCGGACTTCATAGGATGTACAGGAAGAGGGTGGAGTACTCCGTGATGTGTTGCGACAGGCATCGAAGACGGGACATCAGCGTGTTCAGCCTTCAGTGAGATGAGAGCAACGGCTGGAGGTGGCGTCAAAGACTTCTCCTGCTTCATCGTCGAATTCAATTTGTAGTGTGCCGCCGACAGACTTAAATCTTCGGGCTTGGTGCTCAAGTTTTCTGGTTCCGAATTGTCGTCAGCAATATCTGCAAAGAAACAAGAAAGAAAATGTTCATTAGTATAACGTTTTTAGAAGCAAAAACTTAATTTACTTCAAATTATTTACATAAACTATCCAATCATAAAATACGTAAAAATAAACTTGAAGGAAATAATACAATATTCAGGGTTTTTATTTATATTTCTCCACCAAGAGGCAGAATAGTGCAAATATTTAACAAGACCTTATTCGTATGTGCTGTAGAATGTAGATCTTTATCTTATATTTCAGGTGTGAAAAGAAATTGTAAGCATTGTGAACACTGGTCACTTGCAAGGTAATATTTATACATTTTTTTTCACTGAAAGCAAATAATATTCAATCTCCGTTCTACGTAATTCTACGTTCAGCAAATACAGACAAACATTATTAAGGCAGTTTGTTGAGAATAATATTTGGGTGGCACTTATGATTTTGATATCACGTATTTATTACAGATACGGAACTACTACGCACAAAAGCTTTTATGAATTATAAGAAAACCAGTGTAGACCTACTACACAATTTTTGTGCAGATCTTCGGTTAATCGGGATTGTACTGTATAACTTTAAAATTAATTTTAAAAAATCCAGAATTCGTTGAACATGACAAGAGTGGTAAAATTGAATTAAAACACTTAAAAACTACGATCATATATTTTAGTTGGTCCTTTCAAACGATAACGCTTTTGTTTTACTGCATCCACCCGCATGAGTATCATTATACAGATGATAAAAACCACACAATAGTGGAGGAAAGGAAAAAAGAGTCCTAATCAGGCCGAGGTCTTATGAGACGACCTTGGGAAGAAAGTCTTCCCCTTCCGTACTTCCAACCCGCATAACTAGCGGTAGAAAGAGAAAAATGAAAGATAATCGGACTAATTTACAATTTGTTCCCACGCTACCACCACCCACCCAACTGCGTATTTTGTTCGTTATTTAATAAACAGGGGTCAATCGACACAGCCAGGAGCTACGTAAGAATTATGTTGAGGTTAGTATAGCCGCCTGCATTTACATATGACAGCACAATTTACCGTACAGCAAGAAAGAGTTCATTACAGTTAGTAAAAATCTGATACTTTAACGTACCAAATTGTCGATTTTCTGGCTTACTTTTGGGCCAACTAAAAAGACTGTAGTTTAGATCTAGTTTTACACTAGCTGTGATGATTAAACTCAGTGTTCGATTTGTCGTGGAGGATGTCGGGAATTTTCCCTGGTGCGTGAGGGTTTCCGGTTGTTGATGCCGAGTATCACTCCAACCAGGGATAAAATCTTTGTATTTCTACCCAAACAGGTAGTTTGAAGCTTAGCAGCAACAACTAGTTTCAGGATCAATTGAGCGAAGCGAACACTGATTAAACCCCTTGAGTCAACAAGGCCTTGGTCTACACTCTACAGGGAGACTTTCGTTCAACGAGGGTGTAACTGAGCAACGAGTTCCCATAGCCATTTTATTTTACTTTCAAGACTGAAGTCCGTTACTTCTTAATTTAAAAAGTTCCCTAGTTGGAATTATGGTGCTGGATTAACACCAAAATTAAGGCCCATACGGAAGAGTCGAACTTGGGACCGTTAGCACAGAAAACTACAGTGTTAACCACTCGACTAAATAAAAGCTCAACCTATTTTGAAAAGTTTCGTTTAATTCGAAATCCTTCTAATGGCTAGGCTAAGTTTCCTGTTACGAGTATAAAGATGAGAAAACATTTTTTATTATTATTAGTTTCATCGGAAACCGCAAATCGAATATATGAAACAAAAAGTTATGAATATTAAAATTCATATTTCGAATTATACTTCTAAAATGAAAAAATAGGAGAAGATGTGCATTTCACTAGAAATATGAACAATTTTCAACCAAAATAAGTTCAGGAAAAAATATGAAAATCGTGTTTATCCAATAAAAATAAAAATTGATTAAGAAGGAAATATCCTGTTTTGGGGGGGGGGGGGGGGACAAATTTTGGGATTTCCCAAAACCAAAAGCCTAAAAATTAAATATTGTACCGGTCTAAAAACTCAAGGTCCATTTTTTCTCCAGCTATAGAAGAAAAATTAACAACAAATTTTTGTTCAATTTTGATGCAAAAGCCTGACAATCAGTTCGTAAATAAATAATAAAAGAAGGTTCAACTGCAGTTCCTTACCAAGAATTGGAATACATTAATTTAATTGTTATTAACGACCCAAACGAGATAGTGAGCTTTTACGGATGGGACGTACAGTTTTTTTTGTAAAGTGTGCTCCGAACCACTCAGTTCAGTGGATCCCTATGAAACTTCAACCTGTCATCACGATTACAGAAAGGTAGGAATGGAAAACATGTTTGCCACGTCTGTTGAAGCTGGTGGCGAAGTTCTATAATAAATTCTACTTCCTTAGAGTCGAGATGGAGTGGTGGGGAATGTATCGTTTTAGCGACCAGTGCCATCACATATGGGGGGCAGAGGCAAGCTGATTAAGACTGAAACTCTAAAGTGGTTCTTTGCCGGTCCAAAGAAGTTCCATGTTCGATTAGAATGCAAATTATAATTCAAACCTGAGACAAGTAAGCATAAAACTATTTTTAAAATTAGTGGGCTGTACAGCCAGTTATGACCGAAGCCTGTCACATGTCTGAAGGATGACGTCCTTCAGCGATACTCTTCCGAGGACAGGGATAAGGGAGAGAAGTGGCAAGACCCTTTTGTGCTATACTGTCATTCGCCTGGTGAAACTTAAGAAAATCTTGGAAAGCCTGTCAACACGGCCTTCAGAAGGACTCGAACCAACAGTAACAACTAGACCCCAGGTAATAGCATAACCTTAAGAAAAACAGTAAAAAAAAAAGTGAGGAAAACCTAGAATTCATAATTTGTCATTATCTTCACTCATACGTACATAGACGCTGGATTCCTAATTATATTCGCCTTGAAGAGCAGTGACGGCGCCAATTCACGTAAGGTTTATGACCTTAATGGTCAGCTATAACTGCTAGCCGTAAACAAATTGCACAAAATTCAATAGAAAAAGAAATCCAACACAAATGTGGTAGAAAGAGATCAACCTATAGCGATCTGTCATCTATGTAGAAGAGATTGTTCCTGTGGACATCACCATAGAAAACAAGATGTTTATATTACGTTTCCTTTAATATTATCAACTACGTATATCCCTTAAATGGAAAGGCTTTTGTGAAAGCAAATAATAATAATATAAAAATAAATAATAAAAGAAGATCAAAATGAATGCGATCATAAGAGTGGGAGGTGGAGCGTCACCATGAAATGCTAATGGCCTGTAGAATGCATGCATCTCATAGCAGATGATAAACGGTGGAGATCCCGTGGGTGTTGCCGTTCTTTATGAATCCCCTATAATCTGCTTTGCATTTTTCTCTCTCTCTCTTGGTATGGCTAGTTGCAAGGAACTTGTTCTTGATGAAAAAAATATCCCGTTATATTTATTTGTCCCCTTAACTACCCTGCTCTATACTTTTGTTTAAAGGATGTAAAGAGTGGCGGTAAGCGATTAGCGAGCAGTTCGATAAAGAAAAAAAAAAACTTAATGGCACCTTTATCACCATAGAGAAGAAAGGAAGGATCTGTGAAATTAATGGCGAGGGGTAGAGAGATCTTGTGGTTTTGCTCCTCCTCAATGACCTCTCTCCTTGTGGAAGGATGAAAGAAAAAGAAAAGAATTTTCCGTAAATCTTTCTGTATGCGCGAATCTCTTTGTCTTTTGCATTTGCACTTTGCTTACGCTCAATTCGCATCTACTTAAAACGAGTTCAATCGAGGTCATTACGTCGCTCTGATTAAAGACCTGAGTTTGACTTCCTGCTTCGTTTCGAACTAGCGTACAGATGCTTATAGTACACACAATAAAACTTCTACCCGTTACAACAGAATAGATCTGAGCCTTGCCATAAAAAAAACTCTGGTGGGCCATGCGTTTGTCACTACAAGGGATCTAGTTCTCTTGGCTTCTGGCTGGATCAATACCATCGGTATTGATATCACACTGGAAATCGAACCCGAGACCCCTTGATTACAAGATGACCTTTACCACTCTCGTAACATCATAACTCCATAATAATAATAATAATAAAAGGTAAAGCTATCTCCTGTGCGATACGCACGCGCCACGAACAGCGCATGGGGGGATCTGGAGGTAGCACTCTCTACATATTCTCGACCTACGGTACAAATAATAAAAATATAATAGTGTATTGATAGGTTTAGAAATAATCCTGTGACCTCTTTTCTTTTTTTAAAAAGAAAGGGGGCATATGTAATAAATTCGCTATTCTAATTACGATGGCCATTCTTTAAAAGCATACACATAATAGTCCGACAAGCTGCATAATTTGCGAACACCTAACCTATAGATGCGACATAGATTTAAAGTAAACTTTTCGTATGTGTTGTGCTTGTCACGTGTATTAGCCTGATGTTGCCAAATTGTACAAATTTAAGACTTTTAAAAAATCCATCGACCATTTTCTCGGAACCTGAGTGTACGTAACTAATACTAGTAAATAGCAATTCAACAAGATTGCTTCACTTAATTTTCATCTTGGAACATGGAAATATTTGCAAAGAAGTGGCACTTCATAGTTTAGGTGCTCAAAGAGAGAATAAATTAAGATCGATGCTTACGGATCTGCATCAAGGAGGATGCGGGGTTTACGTCCGGTTACGCCAGTTATAGTGATTCTGATTTTTTTCCCTCATTCCCCACACGGCGAATACTATCTTCCCTATCATTTTCTTCAAAAATTGTTTTCACCGTAACCTTTATATAGATATATATATAAGCCAGGTGTAAGTGTTATACACATTCAGAAACGTAAAATTAATCGTTTTGGATTTCGATTTCCCATTAGTTCAAGAAACTACCGATTTAGACCGAATGGCCATGATTCAATTGGCAGAAAATTCAAAAGGTTCTACGTTCGAAACCAGTAGCTGGCCACCCTGAGTTTATTTCCAGGGTTTTGCATCACACGAGGCTAATAAGAATGCTATCTCCAAACTAGGTCCAGGCTGACTTTCTCCCGACATCTCTCTCCCCTATCGTACCCTGATATGAGCCAAAGATGCCTAAAGGCCATAAATACAACTCAAATACAAACTATACTAGTGTCAGAAGTCTGAAGCTTCGAAATTCAACTAAAAGTACTGAATTAACAAATTTAGAGAGGGGGGGAGGGGAAGTGAAATACAAGATCATTTATAGGCCTACAATACAATACACATCAGAAGAGGAGGGAAAATAAACGTTCCTTCTCTTTATCAGTTAGAAATACGACGTCTGTAAACATTTTTAATAGAAAAGAGGCGAATCCGTTGTTTGGATCTAGAAAGAAAGTAGGAAGAAAACAGCACAACGAACGTCTTACTATAGGCTACAACCTGCTACTTCACTTAATATTAACATATCTCCGATATAAGAATTCTGATAGCTTTTTTGATTATGTTGATTTAATTTTTAACAGTTATTTTTTACTATGTAATTGAGAACGGTAAGGGATTTTTTGCTTCAAAGACAAAGGAGAATTTTGCACAGGGTTCTGATCACACGTAATAGGAAGGAATAATAACTTTGCGTATTTGTGCACATTCCTCATACTGCGTCCTGAGCCTTAGATGCTTAAAGCTCATAAATAAAATTCAAGTCACAATTCGCATAATTACTAAATTGTACTCGCAAAATGACTTTAGCAGTATATAAATCACGAAATTTCAAGAACATGAATCTGTGTACTTGCGTGTGTTCTTCAATGAATATGATCGTTCATGATACGACACGTGCTTACGTCAAGAACCATATAAATGAATAGACAGCTTCCAACTTCAAAAGAATGAAATTATGATTATATTTAATTTTTAACAGTTCAGAAAGTAAAGATTATCGCAAAGAGATGAATGTATTTCCAAAATATATGCTAATAAAAGACCTTGATAACATAAAGTTCCAACTACACGGTAAAAAAATAACTGTTGCTTAAAATTAAAAGAAAAGTTCTTACTTGTTCACTGAGAAACAATTTTCGTAATGATATATCAGCATCCTCATTTAACTTAAAATGGGAACATGCCAGCTTGAAAATAAGATCACTGGTCTTATTTCCAAATCGACATGTTTTCATTTTAAATGAAATGAAAATGTTGATATCTCATCTCTAAAGAAAATTATTTCTCGTCGCACAGATATGAACTTTTTTTTTCCACATTTCAAGAAACCATTTTTATACAGCATATAGTCTTAATTCTTCACTTTGATCTATACAAACAACAGCAACACTCCGACATCAATAAACCGATTGCTATTCGGCGCGGTCCAACAATCTGCGGGAAGAATATCGGAATATGATTCTGGTTTGGACATCGATGTCGAGTTTTATATCTATAATTATTAACGCGTAACTAATCAGTATGGGGCAAAGCCATTTATCATTATTGTGTTTTATTTATTAAGAGACATTTTTAAAACAAACCTACAGTATAGTACGAATAATTGAAAAATGATGGTTTTATTCAATAACAATACCGTGAACCACTACGTGCTGAAGGTTCAATCATCTATTCCCAAACTCACACAAAATAATAAAGAAAGTTATTAATTGAAGGGGCCCTAAAATATTATAGATTATGATATGATGTCTGTTACGAAAACAACATTCGTTACGGCCAAAGACTTCTGCAAATCCGTCAAAACAGTTGAAGATATATAGGAGTCCGAAAAAACAATTTTACTGGACCCGTTGCCAATTTTGGTCTCTTTACAGACTAACCAACTTAAAACTGTTGACACCATAAATCTAAAATGTCAAAATTAAATATTCTATGAACCTCAAGTAGAAATGATTGCACTGTCGTTTCAAGAGATCTTTGCATTGCTACATAAGTTTTATTTCCCCCCCGAAGCTGCACTCCTATAACTGACTTACATGTAAGAAAGAAAACAAGTTGTTTTAAATATGAGTAACAAAAAATACAACAGAGATGTGCTTACCTTTATCGTCCGGGTATTCATCCTCCTTGAAGAGATGCACCGGTCTCTTTTTCAGCGGACAATGACTGTAATTATGTTTCTTGATTAGAAAAGATCGAGGCATGACGTTTGGCCCCAGGTTGGCGATGTCTCTCTAACAACAGAGTAACGCGAAACAAACAACTAAATCCAAGTAACTCTGTCCTGAGACACAAGTTGTAAACAAGCAACTTATTTTAAAATCACCTCTTTCTCACACGCATAGGTCGTGCACAACAAACTTCAGTTCCTCAGAGTTCACAGCACCCAACCGACCAACGCAAGAGCTTCTCGCTAACTGAGAGGAAACTGTAAACTACCTCCCCAAATAAGCTTTCCCTCCTTCCCCTTCTATCCTAACATCATTTTCACATCCGAATAGGACATAGCCATCAGCTCCTCCTGCTACTGGAACGGCGTCAGGTGGAATCTAAAGGCGCACGTGCTCAGCAACCAATCAGCGAGTAGAAACTGCAGCCAATCCCAGAGCACTTTGCTTCTATTCTTGCGCAGTAGGGTGCTGCTTTTGGTTTAGTTTTGCTGGTGTCATTTGGGGCTAAGGGGAAGTGAAACTCCGGAACAGGTGCAATACTAGCGTATGGAACGAGTCTGCGAGAGTGGGGAAGGAAGGGGGTGAGGGAACGCTTGCCTAGCTTGCTGTAACTGCAAAAGTAAATTTAAGAGGTTTTCGCATCAGTACAAATACCGTTGGCAGGTAGGCAGAGTTGCAAAAAGTGAGTAAGCCATCGCTCTGGGAGAAAGTATAGGTTGTCAGTTCGTAATATCTACTGAATTATATATTCCATTTCTATTTTTCATAATAAAATAATCCAATTGGTTTTCTTCGGAGGTCTTCCGTCACAGCAGACTAATTAGCAAATCATTCGTCGCGTTTAGTACTTTCTTAATTGTAATTGGATGTAGTAATCACCAGATTAATAGGCCTATATGGACTGTCAAATGCTGTGATTTAAAATAGGCCTAAAGATGCAAATTAAAATGATTTCAAGTTCAAAGAAAGAAACGAAACGAAAACAAATAGGCCTACGTACATTCATGACGGTTTTTAATACGTTTAATCCAGACAGAAACAAAAACTATTGTAGATATTGATTATTTTAGGTTAAGCTTTATTTGAATTGAATTTTGTTTAAGACCTTTAGGAAACTTTGGCTCAGATGGAATGAATGATCATGGAAGGATTGGGGAATGAAAATAGTGGGTGGAAACAACATAAGTCTAAGAAGACTCACGCACACGGTTTTTGTCCTTCAGAAAGTTCATATGGCACGTGCGGGGATCGAACCGGGAACTCCACGCATCAGAGGTGAGCGCTCTACCACTGAGTCACTGAGAAATAATAGCAGAAGGAATTTTCGATCTAGCGACCGTAGTTCAGTTGGTAGAGCGTTGGCTTAACCTCCGGAAGGTCCTGGGAACAATTCCAGTGAGTGCTCACTCTGACTGAGGTTTTCCCAGGGTTTTCCTCGATCACACCAAGGAAATGTTGGGATGTACCTACTAACTAGACCTTGGATGACTACCTTCCAACATCGTCTCCCCCAGTTTGTTCTGGCCTGACCCCGAGGCGCCTAACGAACATAAATAAATAAATTCAAGTTATCAGAAGGAATTTTCGGTTTGGTTTCAGCTTTCGCAAATACAGTATTTTTTTCCTTTGCATCTAACTTAACCTACCTTCTTCCTCTTTGTCCTTGTGAATTTCGCTTCAGGAACATCAGAAGGGGCATTGTTTACTAATTTGCACGCTCCAAGAATATATAAAAACCTGTATAAAAGATACGAAAATGACAACGAAGAAAAAGTTTCGTGATCTAAGATGGTTCAAATACACCTCAATTGTAAAGAAGTTACAAACTGCGATGTAGTCCAATGACGTTGTTAGTATTTATAAATCTGTACATTAAAGGTAAATTGGATTTGATTTCTCGCGAGACCGTCCGTGCTAATTTTTTTCAGAAATTTGATGAGATATTCGAAGCAAATCCGATATCTCCAAGGGAATATTCGTAGCTATGTTTAGCGGCGAAGGATGTTGACCTGATCCAATCTGGGGAGTCAGGGGGAACACCAGATTTTCCCAGGGATTTTGTCAGACCCGCAACTCGAATGCCGCGTAGTACCTACCTATACCCTAGATAGAAACAGTGACGGCTAACCTCACTTCCACTTTTACTCGGAGACCATTTAATTAAATTAGGTACAGAATATTTATGAATTGATCGAATGAAGCGAGATAAGATATTTAGGATTGTCTCATGTACCATGCTTAAAATTTTCAAAGTGGTAACAGCCACAGATGCTAAATTTGGCATAGTGATCACACCTTATACGTAGATACTTTTTGACTACAGAAATCGCAGATCACTTGTGTGATGTACCCTGAAAATATATATTAGAAATCGGATATCAGTCATGTTCTTGAGTTTTGTTTCCCTTTTTTCAATTTTAAACATAGAGAAACTGAAGTCGCTGCACAGAAAGTTTCAAGGCAAACAAACTTTGCGTGACGATACTTTACTATTAACACCACAAAGAGCAAGTATTAGTCAAGCTTCCTCAATTTAATTACACTGTTTTAAATTTTCATCCAGTTGCCTGGGAAAAAGTCAGGAAACTGGGCTGAATGGAACGTGACTAAAAAAATCAGAAACCCTTCAGTTTCCAACTATATATTCAAGCAAAGAATACTTGAAAAGTTTCTCTACCATTATGGAGGTTCAAAATCTGAATGTCAGTAATACTCGCAATGTGAATATTGTTGGAAACTGAAGGGTTTCTGAT
Organism: Lepisma saccharinum; assembly: GCA_022664845.1. Taxonomy (NCBI): domain Eukaryota; kingdom Metazoa; phylum Arthropoda; class Insecta; order Zygentoma; family Lepismatidae; genus Lepisma; species Lepisma saccharinum. The sequence continues at coordinate 34,313 of JAGDQP010006151.1, read as the reverse complement.
ATTTATTTTATCACGTTCCATTCAGCCCAGTTTCCTAACTTTTTCGCAGGCAATTGGAGGAAAATTTTTCAACAGTGTACTTAGCTCTGAAAGCATTACTAATTATAAGTTGAAGAGAGAACAAGATAGTAAACATTAAGAGTTGGCAACTCTGATTGAAAGCGGTTGGACCTAAAGAAGTCTGTTCCTGTAGCACTGAGCGGCGCTACGTGTGTTTGGGGAAAGAACAAGAGCAAACTCGAAGGATCCCTGCCGAAAGACTTCTTTTTCTGTCTTTATGTTGTGGCGCAACCGTCCATCGGTTCAGTCCCCCTCTACCCCTCCCCAAACTCTTTAAAAATGACTCTTCAAAGGAGAGGAAAGGAGAGCGAAGTGGCAGCTGCTCCCGAACCTTATGGGATCGAATATGTGAAATGGTCCCCTAATCAAAACATGGGTAATATTGCACAACGATGAAAAGGCTTGTTTCTATTGAATCAGAACGCAAGGGCAGGAAGAAGAATGACTCAAGTTAAACGATGTTGTAAGTAGCTACAATTATAAAGCAAGCAAATTCGTTCAGAAGCCACTGATGGAATGAACGTTATTATCTACATGAATAAAATCGTATGTGTAGAGGGTGAGGTAGGAGTGCAAAGAGCAATACATTATTCCTTTGTAAATGACACACTTGGTAAATTCAGAGACTCTAGTATAATTGTTATTGAATTAAATATGAAAAATTCTAAATTATTTAATTCTTTTAAAGATATTGGATTTCGATTGTTATATACTTTCTTTTTCTGTTGCTCAAATTTTAAAATAGATACCAAAATGAACTTGGCTAACCTTTTAGGCCTACATGTCAAGTGAATAATCTTGCATCAAACTTGTCATGAAATTCTGATAGCTTAGAAGCTCCACTCTCAAGTATGCATCAAGTTTAGGACAGCTAAAATCGAGCCAATATCATATTTATAGTGTTATATTCATTCCACTTATAAGTAGGTCTATTCTAAGTGATGTAGCACGTATAAACTTTTGAATGTCTCTGGCATTCTTCGTTCTCTCGCAATAGAAAGGAATAGGAAAACTTCTTATAGGCTTATCGTGTCAACTCAATTTGAGCAAGTAAAATAGATTTGTAGTATCAAATCAACTTGAGCAAATCAAACTTGAGCAATTGAGGTCTAACCTAATATTCTTTTTGGGAAATATCTTCGGTCACAATAAATTTCGTCGCAAAGTAGATTTTATGCACGAGACCTATTTTATATTTTTAATTTAACTTGGAGTAGATTGATTGACTATTTTCGGTTAGACCTCTATATCTCAAACGTTAACATAAAGAAGAACTTCAGCGAAATGGCATATAGAATGTAGTTGTCTGGGCTTGATCTATTATACGTATATACCATACCATCTGGTGAGACTCAGGGAAACCCTTGGAAAACTTCATTCCAGGGTTTTAGTGTAGGCATTGATCCTGCACCACACCTCCAGTACCTAATTGTAGGCCTAAGCATTGACTTCAACAGTAGACTTCGAAGGCCCAGTTAGATATAGCATCAGAAGAACGCCTAGAGTTTGCAACCGATAAATGGCCGTTTCTATAAGTTCAAAGGTCTGAAATGCTGTAATGTGAAATAACTCATTCTTAAGTTATGTTACATCAATTAGATAAATATGAGGGGCTATTACAGATATCCACGAAAGCCAAAACCATAAGATTTCAGTTGCTGTACATATTTCCTTACACAGAACACAGATTCATTAATCGGAATTACAAGAACGTGATTAATATAGCTTCCAATATAGACCTCATATAATGGCTGTATGATTCTTTGTAAACATGTTAAATAATGTAAAAAAGTAAGTCAATTATGTAGTTTTTCCATTTAGTTCCTATGACAAAGAAAGTAGATTTAACCTTTTTTTTCTGAAAAACGAGAATTTGTGACTTCCGGTTCTAGCTCTCATGTACAGATTTTAGCTTAATCCTATCCGGAATATTTGACGAGACACAGAAAACATCCGTTTAGAATTCATGCATATCTCTAGAAGCGCTTTCATCAAAAGGTTCTATCTAAAGATTTTTACATGAAAACGTATTTTCGATTAAACATATTCTATTACGATAATGTATAAAATTCTTAAGCTGTCACTTCCTTAACTATCCAATATCTATCAATTCATTGTTCTCCATTAAGACAACCTCGCCACGGATACCAACTTTATTTCCGTAGTATAGCCTCCACTTACATTGTAATATAAAATAAAAATTTGAATAAATAAAAAGGTTTTAGAATCTGGAAGAGTTACCTTTCTATGCAATTGATCCTAAATAGTATGTAACCGGGTATAATTAGGAAGTACTGAGGGTGGTGTAGTTGCCAGGGATTTTGAAAGAGCTACAAATCCGAGGGTTTTGGAAATAAATCGAGTCAGCACTTCGATTATCAGGCGACGATAAAACCAGTCCTTCATGAGGGACACCTAGATAAGGGGGAAATGATTCGTACTTACCGAGCCTTTCTGGTCTAGCGGCCAAAGTCGCTGATTTCCGATTAGCAGTGGGTGAAAGGGGTTGCGCAGTGAATATCTGAATAGAGGTTTGAAGTAAGAAAATATACACTTCTCATCCCTTCTGCAATGCACAGGGTCAGTGCGATAATGTTAAAGATGAGTTGTGTATTAAGCTCACTTTTATAGGTTAGGTAGCGCGCGCATTCCCATGTGTATAGACACGTCTTTGGCACTATCCATTCTCTAGCAATAGAAAGGACATGGGAAAATTTAGATCACTAGTTCGCAACCTGTGGACGTTCGCCCTGTCCTCACAAAAGCTAGAAACGTGTTTTAATTAATTTAGGGAAGGAAAACATGGTCAGAATAAAAATAACATGACGTCATTAAAATTCAAACCTGAATAAAGATAATTAATTTCTTTACAATAAATTGTTCCACGTAATACTTCATTCAGAAGTAGAGCAATATTCTCAATATGAATGTATTTCCCAATAGGGTCAAACATTTAGTATTTTTTTAGTGTCCTGATTTAGATTCAACACAATTTTCTATTGTACGAAGAAAGGTACAAAACAATTTGATATCATCTTCTCCTGCCGTTATTAAAGACAGGTCTAAAGAAGACCTTCCCACAGGATGTATGTAAGCATAATAAAGAGAACTGTAGTGATTTTAAAGATTGGTAGGGTTGGCAGCAGGAGGTGCTTGGGAACGTTGTGTTCCGGTTTCTGTGTGCAACAGCTTCCTGCGCAAGTGATGTACAAGGAAAGGGGAGGGAGAAAGTCAGAGGAGAAGGCAGGGAGAGCAGATTACGGGACTAGGAGTGTGTGAATGAGTGAAAGAGAGAGAGAGAGAGGAAGAAGGAGTCTTTAATAAAAGTGCTTTTTAAATCCTGTTTTGCTTTCAGCGTTTGCTCACGCAATTGGTTGGTTGGTAGAGAGTTCCAGGTGGAGAACACATAGCGTATTGCGTAAACATGGTTGCCACATTCATCATAATATTTTTACTTGTACTTAAATGGTGCTCATACATGAGAGCGGAGGTATTGACACTGTTGTTCTCAGTCACTGGAAACCTAAGGAGATTCTTACAATGGCATGAAGAAGCCGTAAATGCCGTCTTTCACAACTGCAAAACAGTAAATTATAGTATTTTTTAACAGTGATGAAATTGCAGGTCATATACTGAGAGGAGGTGGGGTTATTGCTTTACTTAAGCTTACATCTCTTTAAGAACTAAAACTGAAAAGTTTTATCTCAGTTCTCCTGCTGCTTTCAAAGATTTACAAGAAAGCGGTCTTTCTTCAACTTCGGGTTATGTATTAGCTATAGAATACGTTCACTTCATAATAAACCAGCAAGCTTAATAACACAAGTCGCTTTGAGTACAGAATTCTTGCTACGTAAAATCTCAGAGGAGATGCTCTATCCTCATAGTGGTGGCAGAGATAAAACGGGTCACCGGTTCATTAGGGTCAAGTTTTTGAACCGATCACAGGGTCTGGCCCGGTAATTGGATTTCGGTCTGGCGACCCGGAGTGCAAATCATTATTTTATGGCGTTCGAATAGTGTTTTTTTTTTCAGGGGGTAACCGGTACCGGAGATATTACCCAGGCACGTACCCAGAATCTGTTTTGGGGGATGTCTAAAAGTAAAAAAAAAAACACTTCACCAATATGAATCAAGGCATAGGTGACTAAAATGTTTCTGAACTGATATTCGTTACGAAATATGATTTTAGGTCTGCAGGTTATTTCAGCGACAAGCTGCCCGGAGGATGTTTGAATATTTACACACATCTGGAGAAGGAGCTAATAGAATACTAAAAAATGTGTTTTAGTAATTTTGTGGTCCATATTCGAGCTTCAACACACAAGACTAAATTTTATTAGCCTTGGAACATCATAGGAAAAAACAACTTTTAGACTAATTAGTTGATAAGTTCTTGGTAAAAAGAAAAAAAATCTATTTAGAAGATTTATTCTTTGCTTGGTTTCAGGTACTGAAACAGAATGATACACAACGTTTAAAGTAATGGAGCACTTCCTTCTAGGATAAATGAAAAGCTTGTGACATTTATATTAAAGAGATTTTTACTTCAAGCTCCGAGCACCGCTGCTATAAACAATAGCTTGCAATTTACAGGATTTAATTGAATGTGCGATTTGAAGAAGAAGGAAAACATTTCATTCTAACAGATATCGCGAGAACATCAAGAAAACATCCTGTTGGCACAACAATTTGTTTTAAAGACTGGTGTTTTTATGATTCTCGAAAGGATTCATGTTTCTACAGTACTGGGATATGCACGCATCTTTGGACTGAGTAGACATTGGCTATTAAACTGCGTTACAGCAAAAATTGGAATGTTTCTCTTCTGTAAATGATACGTTCAGTTATTCCAGAAACTAAAAATTAGCTTCAGATAAAATACTTTAGTATGCAAGAATATTTTCAAAAATTCGCGTTTCTCTTTTGCACTGGACGTGCTTCCAGAGTAAAGAGATTTTGTTTTGAAAGAAGGAACATCCGCTGAAGATGGAATTTTTTGATCGGCAGTAAATTAATGGAGACTGGCGCATCAAATTTCGGGGGTGACCGGAACCCCCTCTGGGTACGTTCCTAGTATTACCCCTCCCCTATGACGCCCAAAATGCCCAGATCATTAAGTTCCCAAACGGATTCAGATCAAGTTTCGGACCGGGTCACAGGATCAAGCGGATCACCGAATGTCCGGGTCAGGTCGGTTCACTAAAATTGACCCAGTTTCAGCTCTGATTGGTGGATCATTTATTTAATTAATTTGTTGTCTATGCGCTACACAAACCAGACAGCTGCAGTACTAGCCCGTCACTTGTCTGAGGGATGATTTTCTCTCTCGAGTACTTTTGCGGGAGGCAGACAAAGATGAGAAAGGTAGCGCTCAAGTCCTTAGTTTAAAATAGCATTCGTGTGATGAAATTGAGGAAAATTATAGAGATCCTTAGTCAATATGGCCGAAAGCAGAACTCGAACCTCATTGTTTCCTCAGTACTGTCTCGAAGTCTACGCGATAAACACTGCACCAGTGCGGCTATGTATTTTGACGACTCATGATGGCTGATGCTCAATTCGGAGACATGTTTATAATCCAAAGGTCTATGGGCAAGGAGAACTGATATTGCAATATAGTAATTGAAAAAAAATATTTCTGATTTTGTGGCCGTCGCATCTTTCACATACTATAACCGTAGGAGAAGGAATAGAGAAGATATAGTGGCCAGGGCGTGTATTGAAAGTACCCATCAGTGGCCCGTGGGACTGAGAAAATGCCCTGCGTGAGCTGGACTTTAGAAATCCGAAATTAGCGATTGTAACTACTAGACCTCGGGGGATGCCTAGGTACTAAAATAATTTTACAACAAACTTTACTCAAAGTGTTCTGGCAAATCTTAAAGTACATTGCATGGCTTGTGGCTTAGGGAACGAGGTTTTCCATTGAATTTCATCGGTTGGAGAAGATGCCCCAAAAGGAACTTAAGATATTTAGTGTAATCCAAACCACCTGTGTTCCCACCGAGGATAAAAGGCAAGACTTGTTGATTGCAAGACGATGAGCAAAATTAACGAATCCACTAATTTACGGCGGCACCATTCATGAAAGATTTAATTATGCTACGTCACACATTTTACATTACAAATGGAAGCAATTGAAAACTTTGAGATACAGAATAACATTTATTTTTAAATAATTTGATATCACGGCATAATATAAAGGATTGAAACAAACAATTAGTGAAGGAAACCTATTGCGAACATTTCTATTAATGTTGGGAACAAAAGTAAATAATTTTGCTTGATTTTATAGTGTGAGAAAAGGAGTAAAGATGTTTTCAAAATATATATAATTTGCTTCCCGGAACCCCACAGGACCTTTTGCAACCCGCAGGGGTCTGTAAACCATACAACTGGAAATCACTGGCAGCTAGATGAAGGTATTTCTGATTTAGTTATGTAATCTAAAAGAAAGTTAAGTGCATAGTAGGGAAGAATGTTTCATATATACGCTGAACTCTTGTAGCTACAGGCTTGAGCCATAGTTGCCAAAAGACTACAAATTAAATTCAAATATAATAATTGTAGCTACTTTTGGGTCAAACAATTTCCGTGAGAAAAAATTACTACTCGGAATTAATAGCCCTTATTCATTAGTAACTATTTTACGACTTTTCTTCTTGAGTTGAAAGACACAATTATTATTATTATTTTTTAAAATCTGTAGTCGGCTTTGTAAGAATCAAAGGGTTTTCCACAGAGGAAACATAGGATCTCAATAAGAGAGCTCTCCGCATTAGAAGTAAATGAATTCTTGAGATAAGCAGATGTTGACAGTTATTTCCTCTTTTTTAAAAAAATAAAAATAAAAAGGAAGAACCATTTTTGAAACGAATGTAGAATTCTGCTAATTTAATTAATGTAGATAAGAAATTACTGGAAAACGGGTGTAAATGGCCCTCTGTACGATTATTGCATTAAAATCAATGTGTTAAAATTTTCTCATCCCGAAGATAAAACTAATTTGTATAGCTATACGGTATATGACCCTGTGGGAGTGAGAAAATCAAAATGACAAATGTTTGGAACTCTCTACTGGACACCCTCTTCTCTTTGTACAGCTATTCCTTACAAACCGAGGTGAAAAGTGAGTTATCAAGGGACAATTGAGTGCCTGTAGCTAACCAGTCCTGTGATCTGTTGATAATATAAAGATTAAAACATTACCTTTTAAACACTTTTTATTCAACCTTTATACGTAAGGTTAAATGAACAGGCTACGACGTGAAAATTGAATAGTAAGGTAAGTTATTAAAAGGACGCCTTAGTAGGCAAAATTGGAATAAATGTTGGTTATTAAGAGACCTCAGTACTTACATTACGTGTGTGTGTCTTTTCATATATTTATAGATGAGAAATTTGAAAACCTGGCGTATGACGTCCCGCCATTACGGGTATTCTAATTTCTCGGCTTAAATATACAATGTCAAAATCTCAGGTAGTTCATTTGATACGTGTTCATAAGTATTATCGGGACCGCTTTCCAAAATTTTAGTATCGCCTCTCATTTGTTCACTTTTTTTCAAATATGAAAATACACATACAAACAAACACTCAGTGTAGATACTGATGCATCTTAACTTTATATATTGACTATTTTAATGCATTGTCCAGTAATTTTTGCAAGAGAAAGCAAAGGAAAGAGAGGGATTCCAAAAACTGAGACTTTCTTTGCATAAGTAGAATTGGTTCCCGGGGAAGGGGAATAAATAATCTGGTTTCTTTTTCCGTTTCTTCAAGAGGTTTGGAAGCACAGGTGTGTCACAGAAGGTATGCTCGTGCCGAATACCTGTGCATTTCAGTGTATGCGATGTGATCGCAAAAAGAAAAGAAAGAAAAGAAGAAAATCCCAATAGAATGGTCTCTATGAAAAGAAGGACGGAAGGGAGAGAATTCCGTTTCCTTCACGACACATGCAACGTCTTTGTGGTTCCTTAGGAGATCCTTTGTCCTCGTCTTTTGGAAATTCTTGCCAGAGTCGGCACCGGGGGCACGGGCTCTCCCTTTGGCTTTTGTTATAGCTTCTGCTTGATCCATGGAGGCAAATCTGTTATGGAGACCTAGGTAGAAAGGCATCTGGCTGGCAAGTTCATCATACTGGATGATGTGTGCATGCGGGCGAAGAATTACTTCGAATAGGCGACCTCGAAGGCATAGTCCTTAGAAAATCAAAAGATGCGTACAGTGTAAGAATCGTACTCTTCATAGTTCTTGAGACAGTGGATACGAGAGGGTTACCTAAAAGAATATTGCTGATGCATTGGCGCTGCGCAGAAATACATAATATCATCTTTCTCCTTTTCCTTCACTAATATTCTAAGATTTAACATATGAGAAGTGACTCAGTGAGAAGAGAGGGAGAAAGGAGAGGGACTAGCACTAAACTAGTGAACAGTCATAGTGTCGAACAGCTAAATTAAATCATGACTTGTCCTTTGACTTCAGTCCACTGACCTTGGTTCAAAGAAAACCCAAAGATAACTGTTTATTTACTGGTTCATTGATGTATCTCAGTCCTAACTGTTCTAACTAATGCTATTGTTGCTGTTTAAAAGTAAAATATGTAATTTAATGTATTATATGCTCACTGAAATTCATTAACTTTATTCACATTGCACTTCATAGTAAGAAAGTGAACGAAGGAAAAATGTGTAAGTGCAAACTTTGCAAAGTATGGCTGATGAAACATTGTGCAAGTTTTCAAGCTTCGAAAATGTTCATTCTGCCTTATTTAATGAATCTGACTTTAAATTGGTAAAGCATGGATAGGATTTGAATCTGCTTCTATATAATTTATGAATAACTTTCCTTTATAATGTGTATATTTTATTAGATTCCTTGAATGTTCACTTTCATTCCCGATCCCCTTCCGTTTCTTTCTTCTATAGACAGCGGCCCTAGCAATCATCTTCAAACCCTGAAACAATCACCAAAATACAATAAATGATTTAACGCTGCCTTACTTTTCATTATTTTTACAAGTATGTTGATGAAGGAATATATTTTTTCCACAGTATTTCTATTATAGTTTCCACAACGATCTCTATTCCATAACAGAGTTAAAAGGACTTAAATGCTGGACTTGAGTCATATTGATACTACAAGAAAGAAATATTCAAAGATTTGGGACACTAAAAACCTATTAACACAAACATAAAATTATGTATTAATAGAATTTATAAATGTACTTAGAAACAGATAAAATTAGGATTTAGGCCTGTTTACCAATTCATGATTTAATTACTATGAGTACTAACATTCATCTTGGATATTGATTTGACGTATTTAAATTTTTAAGAATGTCGCTGCTGCGATCGATTCACGTACAAAGACTGAGAAGGAAGACCTCGTAAATGAGCTGCATATTTATTCCAATTTTATAAATTCAATCAATTTCATGGACGATACAAAAATACTTCTGCCATATTAACATTTATCTCAGATATTACTTGAACTAAAACATTACTCAAATCATGCGCCTTATTGACAAGAATGCAACTAGTATTATCATATTTGCATTAAATGGTTCTGGTGATTTTACAGACTTCAATATAGATAGTTGGAATATACCATGCTTTTCTAAAATGTTGTTATAAATAATCATGAATGTCGTCATAAATATCGCGCACTGTAGAAACGTAAGTAGTTCGGTTTGTGGATGGTCAGATTAATTTAAAACTAATATTACTTCATTCTAGTTTAAGGTACAACCACCGCCATCTTGAAATTTTATACGGATTTTGTTTTACTTACCTTAATGTATGTCACTTTATCTACATCTTCATTCACATATTTTTACTTGTTTTGCATATCTTTTTCTTTGATGGTTCACTCCTTCGTCTCCAAGTCACCCTGTCACGTTCTTCTGCTGGAAGCTCATTCCTTTCCTCACATTAATTAAATAAACTCTTTTTCCAACAATCTTGTCAGCAAAAAGAGGATGTGTCTTTAGGATATATCCTACCCAAGTTGTCTCGCTGTTTCTCATGAGGGCTCCTCTTCCTTCAATTCTTCTTAATCCTTCATTATTCTCTTCAAAAGCTTATTTCTTAAATGGTGATGTTGGTTATGATGATGATAAGGGAGGTAGATCTATGACACCCGAAGGTCCCTGGGCAAGTTAAATCAATGACGTTTTGCCATTGTCTTCTATAGAATAAAGATGACGTTTTAAGGACGAAACAGTTTAAACGAATTCACTTCGGTCTCTTCCCCGGATATCAAACCCGAGGCTTTTGATTACAAAGTAACAAGCTTTACTATTCGCCCACCGGATGGTTTCAAATAAGTAACCATTATTTATTTAACCGTGGTCTTCAGTAGCTGATTTGATTGTCAATTATTGATCATTCAGCTAAAACATATTTCGTTATACAGTACGGAAGCCCCGACAGATGAATGACATACCTTCTTTGCACACGTGCAGACACATCTAGTGACATAGAGACACATAATTCTTCCCATTTTATGGAAGAAGTTCTTGACTTCAAAGGAATTTTTGGTTTTAGGAGGAACTTTTCTGGAAAAGCTTCTCTTTCTGCCAGCCTGGCAAGGGGTAGAGATGAAGGCACGCGACACCGTATGGGTATGTGGGGGTGGTTATTGGGATGAAGGGAGAGAGTAAAGTCTTCAAGGATGCTTGCTTGCGTGCAGCTGTTTCTTTTTCTTGAAAACGGGGTCTCCTTTTCCTTTGCCATTCAACGAAAAGCTTTGAATGAAAGGGAATAAGGAGCCAGGTACACCTGTCAGGTCTCCCTGAACCAGCTTTTACAGAGCTTGGAAGTGAGGCACATCTTCAAAGTATACAAATAACTAGCTTCTTTTGGTCCCATTTTACGTGGTCTTTTCCAATCTTTACTCTTGCTTCAGGTTGGTTGCTAAGGGTAAAATCATAAAATGTGTTTTGAGATGAGATCCTAAAGTGAGTTTCACGTACTGCCATTCATCAAGTCGCGGTACCATTCCTGGGTTTAACCTAAACAGCATGTTCAAGCTGTGATAAATACGTGTGGATATAACTTCATGCTTATTAACGTGAACAAACATAGAGTTTAGGCTTTAGAAAGTTGTCTTCTACTTGTAGCCTGATGTCATAAGTCACAGAGGCTCATAGTATTGGGATATACAAGGTGATTTCTATTTTAAACATAGTTGGCCATTGTTATTTCAACTTATGAAACCAAGTTAAAGTATCAATCAACATGAAACTTCCACAGTGCATTGATGGTGTGTTCAAATGAACAGCCCTGAAGTACCATGTTTCAGAATTTAGCGGAACACGAGTTACAGGGCTTTAACGTTTGCTTAATTTGGTTCCGAACGCCTGTTCGGTAGGCAACACTTCATGCATATGGGTGGAAGGTTCCAACGGTTCACTCAGTTTATGCTTTGATAAATGAATCCTATAAGAGAAACGTTAGCTTTGGTAAAGCATGAATTTCCCTAATTCAGAACTTAATTTGCAAGATTATTCATTTCTTATAAACTTTATCAAGTCGTAGTGTGATGATAATAGACTTAGTAGTTCCAATTAAGTAGCAATTTGGATGCTTATAAAGCTATAATAAATATCTCACAATATCATTAAACATATTGAATTTCATTTTGAATGAATAGCTGTATTGAATCTCTATAGCCTACCTTCAATAATGAAAGAAAATACTTAAGTTTGTGAAATTATCAATTTAAATTAAATAAACATATTTATGTTTATGTACAGTAATCAATAGGATACAGTGTGTACTTTGTAAAATGAGACAAAAGAAAGTATTTATTTCTTTTCAATACATTAGGGCTAGGCTATTACTCTATCCTTCTATTATTTCCTATTCTTCCTCTTTGAACGAATTCCTAAATCAAGTTCAAAATGTGTGTGTTTTTAAACAGTTACATTTTGTTTGAAACATTGTTAAATAATGTTGATTTTGTTATTCTATTATTTAGTTGTTATGGTAACTGTTACGTCCGAACATTGTATAAATACAGGGTGACCCAACGAAACTTTCCATACCATTTATTTCGTAACCTATTGATTTCAAGGAAGAATTTAAACATATTTTACTTTTAATTTCAACAGTAATGTACGATTGAGGTAGAGCATTACATGCTACCACCCCTCTTTTTTTTCTGTCTAGTGGCAAAGAGTGAAATCTCTTAACGGCAACATGGTTCAAGTGACACATCATGTAAATGGTCTTTTGATTCATTTTTTTAACGTGATCTTTGGTAGTTTCTTTCAAGATTATGCGAAAAATTGTGTGTGAAACTCTAAAATTTTTACTATGAACTGAAACTTGGTACACGTGAGGTAACATTTCACTCTGTTTATCGTTAAGAGGGAAGAGCGCTCCAACTGTCATCATAGCGCCTTTAGGTAGAATAGAACATAATATCACTGTGATAAATTTAAACGAGTTAGCTCGTACTCTGTGGTCTAATAGCACCCGACCTCTGTGGTGAAATCGATAATGCCATCGGACTTCATAACGGCGTAGGGTGTATGCTGAAAATATAGTGTGGGTTCGAACCCCGCTGAAAATTTTTCCAAAGTTTCCATAAATTTCACGAAATGAATGTCAGGATTGTACTTTAACTAAATCCCTGGTCGTTAGCTTTGCAGCCCTACTGATGGAAAAGTGATCTCCAAAAGAAGTCATCTCTCAGACGTGATGCCTAAAGTTTTCTGTGCAGTCCATATAAGATAAATAAGGTAAATTCAATTTAATCTGTGATCTAGTTACAAGAATTCAGTTTCCAAATTGAAACTTCTAAGAAGTCATTTATCTACCCATGGTGGGTGAGGGAGGGCGTTCATAAAATGTACTGTAGTAAATTATTACCTTACGAATTTTCAAAAAAGTATTAAACAGTCGCAATTCCAATTTATGACTATTAAGAGTTCAATAACATTTCGTATAAGAGCTTTCCAAAAACGTTTTTAATTGCTTTGTCTGTTGACTAGGTTTTATATTAGGTAAATATTGTTGGTAAACTTTTTATTTTATATGGGCCAGTCTAGTAACTGTTGACTTCGGCCCGTCACGTTCACCCATGCCCCAACGTTCGAGTCGTTGGCCTAACGCCTTAGACCCACGGCTACCCGGTCGGCGTTTTTTATTTTTTTGGATTTTTTTTTTCTCATTACATCACAAATCATCAAACAACACGTTTAAATTTATCACAGCGAACACCGATGTCTTTCGTAGAAGCGTGCGATGAGATAGATCTACATGGTAAATGCAGAGAAAACAAAGTATATGACAACATGTCGAAACACAGGGAATGAAGGAAATAGATAGATTAAAATTAAGAATGAGATCATAGAGAAAGTAAATAAATTTAAATACTTAGGGTTATATTTAACAAACAAGAACTAGGTCACAGAAGAAATAAAAAAGTCGCTTAGTATCGGAGAACGCATGTTTAATTTTTAGTCCAGCAACTACTAACATCGCGATTAATAAAAGGAAGTTGAAATTGAAAATAAACAGAACCGTTATTCTATCGGTAATAATTTACGGTTGCGAAAGTTGGCTTACGACCTTAGCAAATAAACATAAACTATAGTGTAGTTTCGAGTTATGTAGACCTCTGAGAGGGGTCTTGGCTAGCTTGCGGGGTGAAGTGGGAAGTGCACAAGCAATCAACGAGAACTCACGCTTTCACTATCTACCTCGCATTGGCTATTAAAAGTGTCTTCCCACCCATGATCACGCTAAGACTCCTCCCTCGTGGCTACAGAACTCAGAACTAGACAATACATTTGTTTGAAAATAAGATTTTAAGAAAGTTATGCGTGTCGAAACGGGACGAAATGACCGGAGAGTGGAGGAGACTTCATAAGGAAGAACTCCACGGACTGTACGACTCACCCGATGTTGTAAGAATAATGAAACTGAGCGACTAAGGTGGGCATCCCATATAGCTCGGATGGGTGAAAACGAAAATTATATTCCATCTTGTTTGGAAATCCTGAGGGAAAGACACTGTTGGGAAGACCGATACGTCTTTGGGAGGACAATATTAGAAAGGATGCTAGACAGGCAGGTGTTCGTGATGAATACTTGCTTGATCTTACCCAGAATAGAATCGAATGGCGGACGTTTGTTACTATGGTGATGATCTTGCGAGTTCTGTGCGCCATAGTGTAAGTTAGTAAGATGTTCCAAGGAGTTTTTTGTACTTATGGCAGCTGTAGTGCTCATAACGTTCAATAGTCTAACATATTACTTCACCTACCAAATTTCAGTTTATAATTGAGAGTTTTACTGTAATTTCTCGCAGTCTTGAAAGAACCTAGTAAACAATCACATGTTTTTGTAAAAGAATCGAAACACTGTTGTGTGTCACTTAAGAAAATGTCACTACATTTGGGCCCAAAAAATGGGGTAGCATGCAACGTGTGTCGAAATTCTTCCTGGAAATCAATAAAATAAGAAATAAACGGGATGGGAAGTTTCCGTTGGGTTAACCTGTATTTATATGTATAATATTCGGACTTAGCAGGGATCAGTACAGCTAAGTAACACATCAACTTTATCAATAAAGTTATCTTCAGTGCATCCTTTCATTATGAAAGTAAACACAAAACTTTTTACTAAACGATAGTGAGCAATATGTGTACAAGAAGTAATCATTAACAAATTCGAAGAAACGTTCATTTTGAGTGTAGGAAACTCACCTTCATGAAGACATGAGGAAATCACAGCATCTTTTGTACAAATATTGTTCAGTTTTGGTTTATCAGACAATTTTACAGAAGATATACACAAAAAGTGTACAAGAAGTGTTTTTTTTAACAGTGTAGAAATTATAGTTCCTACATAGAATCAAGTTTTTAAAATTACACTTTTACAATCTTACAAAAGCAGTTTGACTTTCATTATTCTTAATGTAAGGAACAAATTTACTTGAAAGTCATTAAGCTGAAAAATATGAGTAAATTGTAACTTAAAAATAGCAGTGTTTCTATATTTCAATAGTAAGCAACGGGTTCAAAGGTTTTACGACTAGAGAGAAAGAAGACTCAGTGGAAAGTGAAACAAGTATGGTAAATATACTGCGGACTCCAGTGCTAGGTTTTGGTAGGTGTTCAAATCATGACCTAACATACTTATCATAAATACAAAAAAAGGTAATCCATATGGGCTATAAAACATAATAAAAGCTTGTATCATCATCCAGCTATATGAAGTTTTAGTCAAATCCTTAGAATTCTTCAGTGACGTACGTTACCCTAAATTTAATCATTCTACGTACTCCAGATGTGTTGTTATATTCTACATACCAAAGTTGCATATTAAGATAAAAAGAACTAGACACGCATGTATGTAGTGACATATTCGCTTTAATGATGATTTAATAACAAAATCTCGTGAAGGTGCCTTCGCACAGTCATAAACCCGAGTTCAACCATTACATGTATAAAGAATAACAACAAACCAATCATATGCCTTGACAGAGGCGTTGCTAAGTAAATAAACATTTAAACCAATGAAGGCAGTTGTTATACAAAGACTAGGAAAAACATGGGAAAATGTTGAACCAATCCGAAGACAGGATTGTTTTCTCATCGAACCGCTAATTACAAAACAGTTTATGACTCATCTTAACTACACACATATATGGAGCTTGTTTATAACTACCAAAATAAAATAAAAGAATATCATTTCTGAAAAATAAAACATAGTTGCCAAAACAAAAACGACAAAAGATAAGAATAAACGAAAATCATAATCCATTTTGACAACTTGTCATCCAGAAGCTTTCAACAAATTCAAACTATCCAAAGATGTTTATTAAATTATGCGTCTTCGTTAATATCCAGATTGAGATCTGCATAAAGTAATTATTAGTGGTACTTCCCCCTCAAAAACTGGTAGATATTAAAACATTTTTAGATTGCAGAAATGAATACAGCGTCCCTCATTCAGCCAAAATCAGATAGTGTAATCTAAAGGAAAGGAAAACATTGTAGTGCAGTATTTTTTTCTTTTATCAGTTCCCTTGCAGTTCCTCAACTCACATAATTTTCTCCTTCCTGAATCTAGAAGAAATATCTCTTCTTTCTAAAGAAAAGTATAAGATATTTATCATTCTCTAATCCACATTTCGAAGATAATATCTCTTATTAGATTATGATTAAAGAATCTCATTGTAGCAAACTTGCGAGACAAGATTATGACGGCAGAGTACCATACAAATTTAACGACAATCATGCGATAAAAATCAACACAGCAACATCATGATTTTTTCAAAATCGGCTGACACGTGGCTTATCTCAAAATCAAACAGACCCAGGTCCCGAAAAATCATTCTACACAAGGGAGGATAGAAAGAGTGCCTCATTAGCACTTTCCCCATAAACAAGGTATTTAATATTATTGTGTGATTACTAGATTCGAACCCGCATGCAATATCCCTTCCGGCAGTAGCAGCTATAAAAAAGAATCTACTTGTCTATAATTCTTGATTTGATTCAAGTAGCGGAACAAAACTATCTCAAACTTTTTTCGTAGACGATCATTACTGACGGAAGAAAAGAGAGCTCGGTGTTTACTCATAGTCTGGGAATGTGTGTACGTCTTCTGTTTAGGTGTGCGAAAAACCTCTGAACGCATGCCGCATCACGTAGGGACCCCGCAGAATGAAAGGGTTTAAGGCCTGAGAAAATTTCTTCTCCTAAACCATATTTTTTTTCTAGTCTTTCATCTTGTTCCCTTATTTTTTGTGTGGTCCTAGCTATTCGACATCCCGCATCTCCTAAGTATTTTTTTATGTTCACATCCTTCTTTACCTGTATGTTTTTTATATTTCTTTGTCTTTTAAGTGCTTGAATGCTTCCTCCAAGAAATTTGGGTAATGTCATAATAAATCATCCACCAGAACAGTTGATGGTCCCGGCTTCTCATATATCCACTGGGCTTATTTCATAAGAATTTTAAATACGATATATAGACCCAGGAGCAGGGGAGAAAAAGAGGTTATATCATGTTTTTCATCAAGTGTTGAAAACTTTAATATTTTACTCTGTTTATCCGATTCAGAAACTTTCATCTACAGAAGATTGTGAAGCACTTTCTTTTTAAATTTAAGTTGACGGACGTCCCTTGATGAAGTCACGTAATGCATATCACGTAAGATGTTATGAATTTCAAAAACTTTTCTTCATTTTGAAACACTATTGTATGTATACATCACACTCGCAGTACACCTTTTTTTGGCACGAAACTAAGGCACTTTCAGTAAATGAAAAGTACAGACAAAGTGAAAAATAAATGCATTATTATTATTTTACAGTTTAGAAAACCTAACAGAGAACAAAGAGGGCATAGTTCCTTTCTAGGGTAAAGAGATAAAGAAAATTAACTTGCTCCCATATCTACGTTCAAGAGTGAAGTTACAGAACATCATACGTATGATACGATTGTAACATTAAATAAAATAGTTGGAAGTAAGGTGGAATGAGAAATATAGAGCCTGCTTACCTCATCTTGTACAAAAAGTATTTACAAAATAATATGAAATGAAAAACATGCAAGAAATAATCATTGAAAAGTTGTTTTGGTTTGAAAAGTAGTGCAGTTTTTTAAATCTCGAAAATTTCGATATTTTTAGCGCGAAAACAAGGTTCACGAAATAAGTTGCAAAGTAAATACGTAGTCAGTTACTCGTTCGTAGACTCCAGGCTTTTCGTGTCATACAACGCAAACAAAAACATTAAATTAATGCTCCAGAATTTTCTTCATCGCTCCAGAGAAAAGCAGTTTTACGAGTTCATCTCTCGCCATCTTCCTGAATAAAATGCATATTCTTTATGAATTGCATTTCTTAAAATGTCAGTGACTTAATACTATGACGTAATTCTCAAGCCTCTTAGAATGGCAGAAGCATTTTACAGAGCCTAGTAGTGTAATTGCGAAACCTTGCACTGTGATACATATGTAAAGAGTCTTCTTTTTAGTTCCTGCTCGCATGTGGAGAATTACTTTTAATAAAAATTCAATAACAAGAAAAGACCTGGTAGAAAAGTGACTCGACTTGACTATCCGGATCAAATTGGACTCAATTCCTCTAATGAAAGGAACCAGGAATATTACTCCCTCCTTCTTCCCCTCCGTCCACATGAGTCCTTTGGTCCTCCTCATTCTGGCCCATTATTCTTTTCTACCTCTTCAAAATATCCAGTTTGCAGAAAGAGCTCAGGTGTTGCAGATCTCTTGCACCTACTTCAATAGAACATTGCAACATCCTCGTGTTCATGTCCAGCTGGGAACAGGGTTGCAATCTCTATTCACGTTGATTTTTTTTTCTTTTTTACAAATAATAATGCAGTATAGTTCAATATTTAAAGAAAGTTAAATGTATTCTTCTTACTGCAGAAACTTACATATCAAGTAACAACATTACAAAACAAAGTCCAGTTCTTATACGTTTTGAAAGCATATTTTGATAATTTCTTACTTACTTGCCCACTCGAACAATAGCTCAACGCTTTAGCGTTAGGGCTGTTCGAATTTTTGATATATCGAATCTATATATATATATAAAATTATCAAAACTTCGATATTTGAAGTTTGTTGATATTCGTTATTTCGATTCCAAATTTAAGTTCGATATGATATTTAGTTCGATATATCGAGAAGCTATTTAGTTCGCCGTTTCGATACGATATTTTGGTTTGATATTTTTCTTCGATATATCGGTTTGATATTTTGGTTCGACATTAGATCGATATATCGATATTTTAATATATCGATAATTATCTATATTAAAAATATCGAACCTCGTTACTCAATTTCAAATATGCACACTCCTACTCAATTTCAAATGTACACACTCATATTTTGTGTACATTTTTAGTAAACTTTTCAGCTCTTGTTTTCGTATCTTCAACTTTTCAGATACAATTGAGCTCTTATTTTTAATTAAGTGGGAATGCTGATATAACTCATATCTAAGAAAATTGTTTCTTGGTGCACAAATAAGAACCTTTTACTCAATTTTAAGAAACAGTTTTTACTGTGTAAAAACAAGAAAATCTAACAAATCTAATCTAATAAATAAATATGAAACAAAGAAAAACTATTTATCTAAATTTTAATCAGAAATGTAAAAGAATAACAGTCAAACTTTCATGATGAAATTAAAATTAAAATTTAAATAACTAAATGTTATTGCAGTATGCATAATTGTTTAATCTCATGAGAGCATTGTTCATTACAATTGACCTTACTCTTAAATGAATCAGCACCTGAGAGTGAAGACAAAGCTGCCGTGATGTCGAAGTTGTCATGTCAAGATAGAGTGAGGACGAAATTGAAACGTGAGGTTGAGTAACGGTGACTGGATGAGGTAGTAGCGAAGATATGACGTGAGGCTGAGAATAAGTGAGGTTTAAAGAAAATGTAACCTATAACAGTATGGTGTCAGCTTCAGAATAAAGAGATAACGCAGTTCCCTAAATCCTATTCGTTTTCTGATGCAGGTGCCAATATGCGTAGTCTATCCAGATTGCCTGATGCTTTCACAGAACATAGCTTGATATCGTGTGTGCTAGTGTGTATGTGTGTTTATGTCGTGGGACCAGGAACGCCAGATGTTAATACTGGACAGGAAAGGAGAAATGTTTGAATGGGCTGGGACAAAATCAGAACCGGTATTAGAACTCTCACGCGCGCCATGTGTATGACAACAAAAAAATTGCATAAACTAGAATGATAGAGTGATGGTGGTATTTCTTCCCTCTTTCAACCTCAACTATGAAAAGAGAACTATTACACCTCCTTTTTTTTTAAAAAAAAAACGTCCTTTCGTCCTTATAGAAGAGGGCTGCAAAAGGGGAGGAAGGAGGGAAGGAAATATGGGTTACTTTACCCTTATTTGTCATCTTTTAGTTGCGAAAGCAGGTTCAACGCTTCTGCAAAAATCAGTCTCCTTTTTCTGCAAAAGAACACCCTCATCATAAGCTTAGAAACAAAACAGTTTTATCAAATGATTTTTTTTTCTCTTTTATATTTACATAGAAGCCACCTGGGGTATCCCCCTTTGCCCTCCCTTTCCGGTTGTCCTTTACTTCATAGTTATTCTCATTTGTTTTTTTCAGAAGCACCACTGCTCAGTTTCAAGGTTTCCTCATAATGTCGCTCCTTTTCTTTTTGTTACATCAACCGGACAAGCTTTTATTTGGACTACCTACGAACGGAGGACAATCTGCTTTTGCCATTGAAACACCTTTCTCCCAGAATCTTCCGTCCGCCACCACTGAAATCCTTTCTATTCTTAGCTAGCTCATGTTAAATAACACACAGCTCTTTTACCAACCCTTTTTGTATTCAGTATTTAAATTCATTATGTAAATTGTAGCAGTAAAGTAAATAACAAGTGCCTTCAACATTATTAATGCCTTACCTATAATGTTCTACGAATTCGTGAAACTATAAACAACATGTTTTACTCTTTCCTTGCATTAGAGTTTAGCTGTTTTTACTTTCTCCAAACAAGCCTTGCTTTACTCTCTCCTAATTCGCGTAAACATCGAACAAGTTATTTGACTTTCCTTACTACAAATTTGTGAAGACTACATGCATATCCGTTCTGCAGATTCGTGTAAACTTTTAGCAAACTAACTTTATACTTACCTTGTTTCACTCCTTCCGCCTATAATTTGTATAAATACAAGTTACTTGGCAATGGCATGCTTTCCTCTCTCCTACGTTTTTGTGAGAAATATAAACATTTTCTTTTTGCCTTACCCCCTCGGTTCTCCAACAAATTTATGTAAAATATAAACCTGCATTCTCATACTCTTCTACAAATTTGTGTGAACTATTAACCAGCTCTTTTTTTTTTTTGTTGTTGTTGTTTGTTTGGTTGCTTGCTTTACGGTCTCTGGTGAATTTGTGTAAACTACGAATAAGCTACATGTTTTGCCTTATCATCGCTTGTGAAGTAGTTTCAACTAGATAAAGAAGCTACTTAGCTTGCCCTACTTTTCCTTGCAAATTTGTTTGTGAACTATGAATGACAGTTTTCCTCTCCCAAAAAATTACTATAAAAAAAGCTACTGACCGTATTTTAAGTTCATTTGTGACAAATTACGTTCATTTAGCCTTGTATAGTAAAACAGTATTGTTACATGAGTCATGTGGTAAAAAAAAATCGTATCTCATAAAAAGAGAGAGAAGAAGAAGTCTTACAAACTGTAGTATCACTATGCAGGATGTTAGTGAATATACCGACAAAAAACAAGAAAAAGTTCCTTTCAAGAAATTTCGAAAAGTGTAAAGTTTCGGTGCTCCAGACTTCCAAACATGTGGTCAAATGAACTTCAGAGTGGTTTATTTCGAATGTGAAAAACCTTGAAGTAGACGGGTCATAAAATTGTGAAAGAAGTTACATTAGCTCTACATAGAAATGAATATTTAAAAGATGTGCAATAAGCGCGCAGGGTAGTAGGGGATTTTCAGATAGTCCCATTAGGAAAAATAGGTCGAAATAAGCATATCTGAATCGACGTCCCA
The DNA here is from genome assembly GCA_022664845.1 of Lepisma saccharinum. Taxonomy (NCBI): domain Eukaryota; kingdom Metazoa; phylum Arthropoda; class Insecta; order Zygentoma; family Lepismatidae; genus Lepisma; species Lepisma saccharinum. The sequence goes on along the minus strand of JAGDQP010006151.1, from coordinate 12,690 downwards.
ACAGGAAACAGAAATGCTTTGGCGATAAGTCGATATCTCAAATAGATGAAAGATGATTGAGGGATAACAACACATTGTGCCAGTAAAGTAGTTTGCACACATGCTCGGTAGTTTTCCAATTACCCTACAGGAAAAAGGCTTACAGTGCTAAATATTACTTATGAGGCTGAATTATGAAATTACCGCACAGAAATCAATTGTTGCAAGGCTTCAGAAAATCCTTATATGTAACGTAAAATTTTGAAACGCAAGACCCCTGCTATAATCAATACACAAAATCTAACTGCGTGCATATTGTACGTGGGTCGCTCCGAAAGTAATGTCTCCTATTGTTTCTCATTGCAGATGACGTCAGAAGTAACAGAACCGGACTTTTCTGGTGTAGTAAACGTTGAATCTTGCCACAAATGTTGTAAGGGCAATTTCCTACTAAAGGTAAGATTTACTGTAAAAGGTAATGATTGCTTCTCAGCAGTAATTATCCTCAAGCTTCTGGTACGCTTCTTCTAATCCTCCGGCTAGCTCAATTCTGATGCATATACCCTTACACGAATAGAAGTAATTTCTGATACGCGATACATAAACGAAGCCAATATGCCCCTAATTAACTCTTGGCCTTTTTCTGCCAAGAGCAGTACGACACTTGGCTTTTGCAGAACCGATCCTGAGTGTTACACTCCGGCGGTCTGCAGCGCAAGCGAGATTGAACTGAAACGAAGACGTAAACGATATATTGAACAGATTTAATCAACCCATCCAACTTTCTCTTACAAGAACCATTCTCGTGTAGTCTATGACTTTTCCTTGTAAAATACATTGTATACTGTTCTTCAACAGTATGAACATGACATAGAGTTTTACAATAACAATTTGTTGCTCTAACATCGTTCATATAACAATATCAAACTTTCAAAATTATAAAATCATAACAAAACAATCTTTATTTCCATATACAGCTAATTACTTTTAAAGCAGTTAGCTCTGCCATCTATTGTTATCATTCGGAACTACTTGAACCATGGCAGTGATATGGAATACCCATTACATATGGTCCCTCTACCGAAATGCAAAAAATAATTGTTGAACAAACAAGGTTTTTATCAACTATTAAAAGTTTGGTTTCCTCATTCATTTTCAATAAACATAAGATTCTTCAATGAATCCTACATAATTGAATTAAATGTATCATTTACTTGTTGTTAATAAATTATTTGTTTTTAAGTTCATTGTAGATCACAAATTAAATTGAATTGTTCATGTTATATTTTAGCTTGACATACTTATTTGTAACAGTTATGTATTTATCTTTGTAATTCATGATTCTTTCATAATTCTTCTGATTAAATTATATCACATAATCATAATTTCCTTCCATTCATAATAAATAACTTAAACTTCATTCTTTTCTCTACGCTTAGTATCATCATGTCATTTTATCACAATCATAGTTCTTAATCATCGTCCATTCAAACTTTCAGATATTAATATAGATCTTTGCAGCTCGAGTATATATCCTTTTATGTCTGGATCTATGTTATACTTTTCAGCAATTTCACATGCTTGTGTACATAATCTTTAAGCCCTTTTCTGTTGGACGACTCTTCTTTTACTTTCTGTACGAAAACATTTAACATTTGATTAGGGTCTCTATAGCTTGTGATAGTTGATCTTCCTGTTCCCTTTGATATTCAGGTGATGTAACTTCCCTTGGTTTTAGATTTACTGGATCTGATATTTCTTGTTCATATATTGAGATTTCACTAATTTGACGCTGTAATGCAAAAATATAATTATATTTTTAGAAGTCAAATTTTATTTCGTTTTCTTCTTGTGCTTCGTAATATTTTCGAAGGCATTTCCTCTTGACTGACATTTGATTGTGATTGCTCTTCTTTCTCACTCTTTTGGGGGTTTCCCAAGTTTACATAACTAGCTTGATAAATTTCTCCAAGTTCGGAAGACTTTTCACTACACAACATACTGACTTGTAGTAGTTTATTTGTGCTATATGTTACTCTTATAATTTCTGATTGCTCTGAATCAATATGTTGATGCTCCTTTTCTTTCTATCAATACTAGTTTATCTGTTGTATCTCATCAGGAATATTACTGATATTCGACTCCGAGTATAAAACCCTGAATCATTCTTATCATTAAACATTCTTGAAGCATTGGTATTCTCTTCTTCTACTTCACTTAAATGGTTTTCTACCCTTTGTGTTTTGTAAAGGCACTTCTATCCTTAAACGTTTTAGGGATTTCAAGAATCCTATCCCTTAAAACTTGAGGCTTCTGAGACTCAACTCAAGAAGTCCTCACCTGATCTTCGGATTTACTTATATCAGGACTTGAATGATGTTTCTTGTTTCCTTCGATCTTCCCTTTGTTACTATCTCTGATCATTGGCTTATATTCAGATTCCAGTTATCTTACTTCACTGCAAAGCTGTTGAAGACTTAAATGATCCCATTTTGCTAATTTATTCTGTATGTAGACAGGTAGCATTTTATAAATAAATAGAGCAATTGTTTTTCTTAAGAAAATTGTTCTAAGATCAATAGCAATTTGTTGGATTTGCTTAACATAATTTTTCACCTTGTACCACTTAAGGATAATCTAAAGTAGCAATCTCCATCAAAAGATTCAACACTATTTCCGTAAATGTCTAAAGTATTCTTATTCTTGCACGAAATATTCTAGCTGCTCCTATAAATTCAAGCCTAAAGAGTTCTAACTTTCAGGAAAGAAAGTTCATAACCAATTCAAGTGCATGATCAATGCCGATTTTTTATTTTTGTTTTCCTTCATTGTTGAAATCGCTTCATTGTTGTTGTGAATATCGAAACCTATAGCAATGAAGCTCTTTCAACAATGAACAAAAAATAAAATTAAAAATTGGCATCGATCACGCTCTTGAATTCGTTAGGAACTTTCTTCACTGAAAGTTTGAACTCTCTAGGCTTGAATTTGTAGGAGAAGCAATGAAATTTCGTACAGTAAAAATACATTAGATATATATACGGAGGTAGTGCTGCCATCTTTTGTTGGAGATGGTTGCTTTAGATTATCCTTAATGCTAGTGTGGCGATAGCCTTTTAATTTCTTTTTGGGGCTATTATCAATTTCTAAACTCGAAATGTCGTTTGCATTACTTTCCGTTTGATTTTTCTGTTTTGATATAGACACGATGTCTTGAAACAGCGTAGGACTTTGACGTCTCTTGCCTTTAAATCTTGAATTTGATTAAACTGATGTTTTACATCAGCTTGCAGCGTTTTATTTATATGTGTCACTTCCTGCCCAGACATTTTCTTTCCTTCAAAATATCGCTTGAAATTAGCTATTTGATTTTTGTATTAAATTTACCGTCAGTTGAAGTTGTTCTTGCTTCTTTGTAATGAGCTCTATTTTGGTCTTGAATTCTTCTATCACTTTCGCGTGATCGTTCGTTTTTTTTTTTTTTTTTTTGCTTTGTTCTCGTAGGAAAGTTCCTATCACTTCCATTTGAGTACTATACTTTTGCTTGAACACTGCGACATCCGTTGTAATAACTTTGATCTCTGAATCATTTCTAAAGTACTTGGATACTTCTTCACCTAGTTCAGATATATTCCTTTCACCATCCTGTTGACCTACATCCTCTTGTCTCACACAGCTTGTTTTCTATTCATGAAATCTTCCACTTAATACTCCCGATTTTCTGCATACCGCCCTTCACTACCTGTATCGAGTTATCTTCCATTGATGTCGCTTCGTCTTCCATCCCTTTCTGATAAACATCTTTGTTCGGGACCCGTTGCTTTGTCGCCATTTTCATATAAGAGCTATTTCCTACTAAAGGTATCATTTCCCGTAAAAGGTAATGATTGCTTTTTCACATCAGTAAATATCCTCAAGCTTCTGGTAAGCTTCTTCCAATCCTCCGGCTAGCTCAATTCCGATGCATATCAACATGCACGGCAGTGCATGAGCCAAGTTCTTCGCGTCAGAAAACGTCAGCACTGCCAGAAGCATGTTATACAGGAACAAGAGTTTATGGCAAAATCGACGATTTGGGGGCCCCGTAAGAAAAAAGATGTTAAAGATAGGAATATGAGCTTTCGCCGTTAAGGAGATATGGTAAATATGTGCAGATGTACAAAATTTCATATTCGTATCTCAAACTATGTTCTAGTTGTGGACCACTGAAATCGCACATTTTAGGCTAACTGACTCACTCATTCACTCACTGACTGACTGACTGACTCACTCACTCATCATATTGTTTAGGGTGTTTGGAGTAAGCTAGAAACATGAAATTTGGTATGAAGGTAGAGGATGGTAAGTAGATAAAGGAAAAATTCCGACATTTTGAAAAGGTCGCCATCTTGGATTCAAAATGGCTGCCAAACCTAAAATTTCAAAGAATACACAGCCTAAACGACTAAAGATAGAACAGTGAAATTTGGTATGAAACTACATCATTGACAGCAAATTAAGAAAACTTTTTAAAAATTTGAAAAAGTCGCCATTTTGGATTCAAAATGGCCGCCAACCCTAAAATTTTAAAGAATACACAGCCTAAACGGCTGCCGCTAGAATAATGAAATTTAGTTTGACAGTACACCATTATTAGTAGACTATGAACATATTACAAAATATCTCTAAAGACGCGATCTTGGATCCAAAATGGCGGGCGACATAAATCCATTTTCCAACTGCTTGAGCCAGAGATACGAAATTTGGCATAATGATGTATTATCAAGAGTAGTTTAGGAAAACATAACAACGTTTTAAAAAATTCACCATCTTTGATTCAAAATGGCAGCTGAAATACCATTTTTCACATCGTTCGAGATAGAAAAATGAAATTTGGTATGACAGTGTATCATCACGAGTATGTCACGAAAATATAAGAAAACGTTAAAAATGTGTCAATCTTTTATCCAAAATGTCCGCCTAAGCCCCACTTTATAACGACTGAAGCTAGAGAAACGAAATTTGGTATGAAGATGTACCATTACGAGTAGGTTAGAATAAATTCGGCTCGTCTCCCCTACTAGGTTACAGTTCCCAGCTGGATCCTGATTGCGATAAAGGGGTGCGCCCCAGCGAGGACATCTTGGAATTCTGGGGGCAGCGCCCCAATGAGGCGAAGCGAGTATATACATTACACAAGTGTAAAAAGCTGCGAAATACGAGCAAAAGCACCAGGGGTGCAAACTGTCCAGTCAACTCCTTCAACCTTAAAAAGTGGTGAAATGGAATATGGATGAGCCTAGTTCCTCGCGCCAACTTCCAATACTCCTGCGTGTCCCACCAAGCTTTACTCGTCACAAACGTTAGCACTGCCAGGAGCATGTTATACAGGCAGAATGTGGAAGTTTCCCCATTCGGACGCAGCGCTCTGGAGTATGAGGGAATATCTGCATCATGTGGCGCAGTGCACTGCAGATTCTGGTTGTGATAAAAAGACGCAGTTCCTCCAAACTCCTCAAGTTCGATGCGCGGCCTGCCGTGGGATTCTTGGCGCAGCGACGCGAGCGAATCGAGGGGAGTATCAACACGTACGGCAGTGCATGCAGCCGAGTTTCGCGTGTCACAAAACGTCAGCATGCTATACAGGAACAAGCGTTTATTGCGAAATCATCGATTTTGAGGTTCTGTAAGAAAAAAGATGTTAAAAATTGAAATATGAAATTTCGAAGTATGACGGTATATCATCACTAGTAGATTACAAAATATCTGCAAAGACATCATTTTGAATCCAAAATGGCTGACTTCATAATCCATTTTCCAGAATGTTTGAACTAGGGATACGAAATTTACATAAAGGTGTATTAACAAGAGTAGTTTAGGAATAATTTACATTTTTTGAAAAAGTTGTTAACTTGGATCAAAATGGCCGCACAAAAACTTTTTCCACACCATTCGAGCTATAGAAACGAAATTTGGTATGAAAGTGCCATCACGAAAATGTTTCAATAAATGGATCAAACCACCGCTATGAGCGTTCAGCCCCCGAGGCGATATGGGAAAAGGTCTGCACAGCATGGGGCGCTGTCCGCAGAAAGTCTGATCACAATAAAGGGGGCGTAGCCCTAAAAATTTGAAGTTGGGGCGCACACGGAATTCTGGGGCAGCACACCCAGCGAGGTGAACCCAGTATATATATACACGTATAAAAAGCTGTGAAATCCGAGCAAAACACCAGATGATGTTCGAGCCTTAGGGTTGGTGGTGGTGGATTTTAGGGCCGCCAGCAGGAAGCAAATTTGCTGTATCATCACAAGTAGGTTACAATAGATATTGCAAAACTTCCCTATGTTTCATTAAATATCTCATTCCCACGGGTGGTGGATATGGGAAAAAATCTGCAACATGCAAGCACAGTGTCCTGGAGAGTAATTACGATAAAGGGGCCTAAGTACCCAAAAACTCGAAGTTGGGGTCGCAGCCAGCTACGGGGGCAAGGACCTAAACGAGGCCGAGCGAGCAAGTATATATATTATACACGTACAAAAAGCTGTGAAATCCGAACAAAAACACCAGAGGTGCAAAAAGTGGAGCCAAGTTCTTTAGCCCTAAAAAGGTGTGAAATGGGAGACGGATGAGCCAAGTTCCTTGGTGATAGCATGTAACAGGAACAAAGGAACTTGGCGCGAGGTGGCAAGGTTCACGATCCTCAAGCTATAAGGGTGGTGGGGATCCTAAAACCCACTACGTCCACCAACCCCAACCCTACGGCTGTTGCCAGCTCGGGCCAAATTCCTTTGTTCCTGTTACATGCTATCACCAAGGAACTTGGCTCATCCGTCTCCCATTTCACACCTTTTTAGGGCTAAAGAACTTGGCTCCACTTTTTGCACCTCTGGTGTTTTTGTTCGGATACACCTTTACACGAATAGAAGTAACCTCTGAGGGCTGATTTTCATGAACGCTTGCGTTGCTTGCGATTAAGGTGAGTGGGACGACACTTGGCTCTAGCAGAACCGATCCTGAATGTTACCCGCGGCGGTCTGCCGCGCAAGCGAGTTTGAAATGAAACGAAGCAAACGATATATTCAGCAGATTTAATCAATGCATCCAACTTCCATTTACAAGTTTTTTTTTTTCATTATTATTGCTGCTAGTCGAAAGTGACTAGCGCCCTCCAGAATGTTACGCTCTCTACATCGGGATGAGGATTTGGGGTGAGAATGAATGCTAGGAAAAGGTGGATGGTCTATGGGTTGTTGGGAGAATCTAAATCATATTTATTTATTTATTAAACTTTTCAACATGGTTATTATTAGCTTTGCTCTTATAATCATTTCAATTGAAAATGATGAGGTGAATGATTATGGATTATGAAGGAAGTATGTTAGCATAAGACGGTTGAATGGAGAAGTAAACGTAAGGTCCTGAGTAAGTTGCTTGACTGTTGAATTTGAAGAGTTCTTTGGCTGCATATTGTAATTCTCGGAGGGTGTTTTCTCTGTCGAAAGGAAAAACGTTTTGGAAGGTAAGGGTGACGAATCATAGAAGTAATGGTTATGTATTGGTTGACTGAGATGATTGGTGGTTAGGCAGTTTGCTGTTCTGAGATCCTGAGAGGAACTTGATAACCAGAAGTGTCAGGGGGATAGAGTAAGACGGCCTTTGCATTTATAACTGAATGTTGGGTGAGATTCTTGGCAAGTATTGTATTGAGGCGGTTGTTGTAAATTCGTGCACTCTTTTGTTTTAGTACTATTGAACCGGTAAATAACCACATGTTGTGTATTTGGATAGTTCTTGGTAAGATGGGTGTTGTATTTCTGACAGCATTCGCATCTTAATCGAATTAGCGGAGATGTACGTGAAGGCTCAACCTTGCAGCGCTATTTGTAGATGTAGGCTCCATGATGAAGAAGATTGTCTATTGTAGGGTGATGATTTGTGATGCTCTTTCCTTTGCTTTAATTCTGACAAGAAAACATACCCAAGTGACACAATAAGATTTCAATAAAATTTTCACAGTTGATACTTTTCAACGTGAAAAGAAATTGTGTAAGCTCCTACATTTCGCAATTTCCTCTAGAAGGAGCTAGGAGATTTGAAAGTTTTGTGATTTCCTTGTAAAATGTATTGAGTTATTCAAATGTGGCCCATATAATTTCTACATATTTGACGCAACATGAACGTAACCATATGCAATGTGGATTAGACCAAGTACCGCATCTCTGATGTATGCTACTTTGTCCGTCCGCCATCTTGGATTCAACTTATTTTTTTTTTTACATGGTCATAGGGGCAAGTGGTATATCAAATATACATGCAATTTTCTCACAATGTTACTGGTTTTGTTAGATTTACTATATTTCTAACGGTTCTCAAGTTATTGTGTGTTACATTTTATATTTGGTATGCATTGAACTCTCCAAATAATTTCCACATAACTTCAACAGGTTATACAGAATATGAACGTATTCATATGCAATGTGAATGAGATCAAGTACTGCATCTCTGAAACATGCTACATGCTCCGTCCGCCATATTGGATTCTATTTATTTTCTTCAAGTAAGAATTGGGGCAAGTGACATATCAAATTCCTCTTCAATTTTCTAAAGAACTCGCTGATGCAATATGTTTACCGTATCTTTAACCACTCTCAAGTTACTACAAGTTAATTAAATAAAATATTCTTTTGAATTGCATAGTCCTTGAATTACGACTACTGTGTAGTCTGTGACTCCCACGCACAGAGTAACGGTGTTCAATACACTTTCGCAAACGTACGCCTGCAGCGGCTCATCCATACAACAATATTTTTAGAAGAAAATATTACTTTATGCTAATCTTATTAAATAGTGAATGTACATTCAGATTACAGTACTTAGAAGTCTATCACACAACACATAATAATGCCGAGTAATATGTGAGATCGAGAAAGTAAAGACAGATTAGTTAGTTTTCATTGCTTTTCGCTAATCACTGTCATTCATATAAATAAAGGTTTTGTCAGTAACAGAAACGCATCGTGACATTTTTATCAGTAGTAATAAAAGAACAGAAAAAGAGTAGTGACTTCATGACCGTGATTACCTACAGAATTGTTTATCTAGATATGCACAAACAGGTACGGTGAAATGAAGGGGGAGCACTGTCCTGTGAAAGGGGTTTAGTGAAATCGCCGTCTTCATGTAAGGTAAGTGGGAGGATTGAATCTTCCAGGGTGTGAAGATAACTATTACCAGAACATTGCATCATCAAAAACATTGTATCAATTGCTCGAGTAAGGCATATACGACACCACACCAGAACTTTTCGTGCAGTTTGCATTCTACCTGATTAATACCAATGTGCATTGGTATTAGGCCTCTCCATTAATAAATAAAGTACTTCATAATTAAAAAGGATGTTTAATACAAAAGCCTGATTACTCCAAAGTTTCTTCGGGTCTCTCGCAAAACTAAGGACGCCGATTCGGATCATCCTCACACAATTCATGTGGCATTTACAGCATGTACGAGAGGCATTACGTTTGTAGAGGACACGAATAATATAGATTTGACTGAGGTCACATTCTCATAATTTACTTCGTGTGCTCTTTGTATGGGTTTTAAGAAGAGTTGTCAAATCCACAGTTGCTGCCTCCGCATGAGTTGCGATTTGGGGCCTCCGCTTTTCGGTTTATTGCACCTACTTCCTGTTTGTCTAAATTTGTGAATGAGTTTCACCACTGCACTATGCGGAATAGGATGAATTTCGGGGTTTCTAGAGTTATTACTTTATCTGGCAATAACCGGCACGATCTTATATTTTGTCATTTTCGCCCATTGTTACAGTACTATGGACTTAAAAACATTTTTTTAAAATTAACTTGTAATAACTTGAGAATGGTTAAAGATAGGTAAACAAATTGCATCAGCGAGTTTCTGAGAAAATTACAGAGGAATGTGAGGTCACGTGCCACTCTTCTAACTTGAAGAAAATAGTAGAATCCAAGATGGAAGACGGAGCAGGTAGCATGTTTCAGAGATGCAGTACTTGGTCTCATTCACATTGCATATGGATATGTTCATATTCTATATAACCTGTTGAAATTATGTGGAATTTATATGGAGAGTTCAATGCATACCGAATATAAAATATAACACACAATAACTTGAGAACCGTTAGAAATATAGTAAATGTAATATCACCAGTGACATTGTGAGAAAACTGCAGGTATATTTGATATACCACTTGCCCCTATCGCCATTTGAAAAAAATAAGTTGAATCGAACATGGCGGGCCCAAAATGGCGGAAGGAGAAAGTAGCATGCATGAGAGATGCAGTACTTGGTCTCATTCACATTGCATATGGTTACGTTCATGTTGCGTCAAATCTGTAGAAATTATATGGGCCACATTTGAATCACCCAATACATTTTACAAGGAAATCAAAAACCTTTCCGATCACCTAGCTCCTTCTAGAGGAAATTGCGATATGTAGGAGCTTATACTATTTCTTTTCACGTTGAAAAGTATCAACTGTGAAAATTTCATTCAAAACTGAGTGTGTCACTTGGGGATGTTTCCTTGTGAGACATTTATGATAATGGGACCTTCAAGTTTCAATTCCTGTTCTATTTGAAAGTCTGAGACATCTGGTTCCACTCCTCGGATAACAACAGACAGCATAGTTGGTGGTGGTTGTTTGATTGGTTTGTTGTCCAGACGGGTGAGTTTTGCATGAGGTCCAAAGATTCCGAAACTGAACTTATTGCGGATTGTACTGCGGAAAAATGTCAGGAGATTGTATAATGGTTCCATTTCTCGTTGGTATAATTCTGGTGATGGAGTCTCTGGAGACATGCTTCAGTAGCTTTTGAAGAAGTTGTTTTGTATTCTGCAGTTGAGTGTCGAAGTTTGTCAGAGTGAAGGAGTTCATTGTTGAAGAAGTGGCTGCAGATTGATAATTGGCTTCTTCGGAGTCAGAAGCTGTAATTTGAATATCTGAGTCAGAATCGGAGTCTTCACGATGTGATTTTTTGTTAGGAGGCGATTTTGAATTGTCTTGTAGAGGTGAAAGTAAACGAGAACGTGAACTGGATTTATAGGATGAACATTCAGTGCGACATTTTTGCTTGAGAATGGTTCCTACTAAAGTGAATTTTGCTGCTGCAGATGATTTTGATGATTGACGTTGAACGGTTGGTGGAAGTTGATGCTTCCCAGAAGTATTCTGATTGTCAGGCATGATAGAATTAATGAAGTAGTATTGTAGAATGAAAGTGTACTATCATGGCCAAAATTATGTTCACATGACTTTGTTATACACGAGTTTTCTCTAAGCCCAGCAGATAGGCCACCCAACTAACATTGAGTTGGCGGTGTGTGATTCGGAGAGAGTGTGAGTGAGCGAGCAAGGGTTGGAATTTTCTTTTCTTTAAGAGAAAACATTATCACATGTCCTGGGTTCTGAAAAATATATTTATGATTTCTTGTAGTATGTAGCAAATAATGAAAAACTTTAGAGAGTCCCATTTCAAACAATAAAATAGGAAACCTAACACCATTTTTATTTTAGGTGGGCCACTTGTTGAAGGGTACTGAAGAGTTTAATTCAAATTGTCTAATAGAAAAGATCCTTACCGAATATGGAGAAACAAAAATGAATTTTAAAACCCATGGTTTCTTTCTTTTTTCTTTCTTAATGAATTCCATAGAACACTAACGTTATGCATGAGAGACAAGAGAAAAGGTCTGTTTCTATCAGTTCTTAAAAATAGGGCACGATGCACGATATTTATGCTTGATAATTTCTGACATTATGTTGTTATTTACGTTATTTTGTATGGGCTTGCCTATGATATTGTGTGTGCGTGCATGTGATAAACATCGAAACGAGTATGCTTTCTTCCGAGCACCGTACCTTACTTGGTAGAACGTTGGTTTCGTATTCGGGAGGACCTCGGTTCGGTACCAGCGGCTGGCTGTCCTGATTTAGGTTTTCCCAGTGTTTTCCTCAGTCACGCCAGGCATATACCGGGATGGTACACTTCGCATCAAAAATATTGCGACAGCGAACGCCGTGCAGCTAGGTAACCCAAATAGCACCTTCTTATCCCATAATCGTTTCTAGTAAACAGACCCCCCTCTTTCTCCTTCCTTCGTCTCGCCCATACTAAAATCAGCAAACATCATGAACTTTTTTTTTTAATAGACATGTATTAGTATCGATAAAATAAAAGCGAGACGAATCAATATACATAAGTTGATCAAGGGAGAAATTTAAACATACAATGAAACATTGAAACCGATGGATGTCTGTAAGACAGAGGCAGAGAAATGAGAGAGAGAGAGAGAGAGAGAGAGAGAGAGAGAGAGAGAGAGAGAGTGAGAAAGAGAGAAGGGGAAATAGAAGAAGAAGAAGTACAGATAAAAAATATGGAATTTAAACGTAGTAAAAAATATTAAGTTCAGTTCCCACAGTATAAAGTTCAATTCCCACAAATCAAATCTAACAGCAAGAGAGAAGTAAATTTATATTTTTGCAGGGTTATTCGAATATATAAAAGGTGCTTCAAAAATTCTTTAAATCACTTTCAAAATGGAGACCAAACTTGGAGGTCAGATTAAATACTTATGATTTCCAGTGAAACTCCAGAGTTTTCATACACATCTAGGATAATGTCAAATGTGTAACACACATTATTTGTTTGCGCGGGGTTAGTCTGCAAATTCGGTGGGGTTTGTTAAAC
>JAGDQP010006150.1:53838-74020 GCA_022664845.1 Lepisma saccharinum | reverse complement strand
CATTGAAACAGCATATGTTACTCATTTGAGTCATTACTGTTATTTCAAACATATTTTTGACGTTTAATCTTATTGAAGTGCGTTGTGCCAAGATATATATTAACAAGATCATCAGGTAAAATTGAGTATATATTTTCATTATCTTGTTTTCTGTCTTCAAACTTCCGAGCCAAAGAGCGTTCTAGTCACTTACGGGTGGTGCTATATATACACCCTTAAGGTTAAGGCAACTTCTACGATCGAAAAATGTAGTAGAGCGCTTCGTGAATACACATGAATCTTTAAAGACGAACTTACAGGTGACCTTATTATGGTTTTCAGTGAGTGATCGTACGTTGGTTTTGGCATTTATTCGGTATATGTTATCCAATTTCTTTAAGACCCTCCAGATTCAGGTTATTTCAATTCTCCTGCTAGATTTGGTTTGGTTAGGTTAGCACAAACCTTCGCAGCTGGATGCCGTATACCGAATTTAACCCTTGTTTTTTTTTGTGAATTGAGATCCTTGTCGTTTTTGCCTTCATAGAGCGCATATAAGGGAACATTTGAACACAAGACAGCTTTGTGAATCCAGACCCGAATCCCGAAGTGTGCACTGTTATTTCAGAAACGCTCTGTATAATGTAGAGTGACGTTCCATATATCTCAGCGTGCTGCGTTTTGAACACCACTGCTGTGAGAGAGCAATGAAATTTCACTTATACACGCCTTTCGTTTTGATTAACTCTTAAACCGGAGCAGAACAAAGGAAGGTTTTCCATTTGTAACTGCAAAGTTCTAAAGCAATCCTAATCGTTTTTTTTATGTAACTCTTAACAATACGAGTTCCTTAATCAGTTCCCGAGAAAGCTTTCCTTAAATTTGCTAAAGGGACGTTTTCCCTTCAGTTTTTATTCCGCAGCATCAAGTCTATTCGCAATGATTCACAAACAAACATAGCCTCGTATCGTATCGCATCGCATCACATTGCATCGCTTGGAATGCAATTAAGAGTTTTGCATCTGTTGATTTCATTGATCAGAGAGAAGGAGCGGGATTGGAGATGGGAAGGCTCAAACACAAGACTCGATAACCAAAGCAGAGGGAGAGAGTGTGTGTGTGTGAGAGAGAGAGAGTCGGTTCAAATGTAAACTATGTTGCTAGTTGTTACTTTAAAGGCAGCTGTCAATCAAAGCTTTCGTAAATAGGGAGATAAGCGATCGAGAATATACGCAAGGGATGATTTAGAACGTTAAAAAATATAGGATATGAGCAACAGTCTTTTTTTTTATTTATTTATTTAACCTTTTGACGACAGTTCTTAGAGGTGGGTACAATCCCAGTCAACGAAGCGTTTTTAAAAGCTGTTGCCTCTCCAACCTGCACATTTTGTCTTCCAAAATATTTCCAAAACTAAGAGCATTATCAAAAATTAATTTAAAAAAGGATTAAGAAAACACGCTTTCTTAAGCAAGGAAAAAATGGACTGAAAGGTAAAACATAATAAATTTATGAATTAGAAAATAATAGCATAGGTGCTCTTGCTTACCTTATCATAAAATCATAATATCTAAGAGCACCCACGCTTTGATTTTCCGATTCATAAATTTATTATTTTTTACTTTCTAGTCCATTTTCCTTTGCTTGAAAAAGCATTTTCTTAAAATCGTTTTAAAATTATTTTTAAAAATCCTTTTTAAATTTATTTTATTTATTATTCTTTTCTGGTTATTTCGGTGTTTATACTTTTTCTCCAGCTAATATTTTGCGGCCCAAATCCTAAAGTGTTCTGCAACCAGCCAAACCCAGCCGCGGTGTATGCTAGTATTTATTTTAGGATAAAGAAATTTGTAATAACAAAATATCAAAATATATAGAAATATATGAAAGTAACAATGAAAACTTGTATTGTCACCCGACTTACGTCGCTATGCAAAATTTAATCATTGTATGACGTCGGGTAATGAGTTAAATTAACGTTGCAAGATTTGTACCAGAGATGAAACATGATTACAGAGTAAGTTAATAAAAAAACGTGTAAAAATGTAAGCGCACTTATTATGAAATACAATGGACTGAGATCTCGAGATCTTGTCCATTGATGAGTGATACGTTTTCAAAGATGATGACGTCATTATTTAATTGAAGTCTCAGCACTCATCAATAGACAAGGTTTCGAGATCGCTTTCCATTGTATATCATAGTGAAAAAGGATTTTAACTCTGAAAAGCTAGTATCGAAAGGAATACCCTACTTTATACTCACTGATATGCCCACCCTTATGTGCGGGATCAAAAATATCTTGTAGCTATCCCATAAATATGTTCACTATGATGTATAAAAGTTGGGACCAAAATCAGTCTACGGACTTGGTATCATTAAATCAATATAACACTCTTAACGCAGTGAATTTCAGAATTACAACGTACAAGATAACCAAAAAAGTTTTTTGCCTTTTTTGACGTCCCATTAATCATGCGGTCACAGAGAGGAAATGAAATGACGCACGTGCTTGCCAAGCGATCGGGAGTTAGTCTGACCATCCGCCTTCAGTAATACAGGAACGGTGCTCACACACAGCAGCCATAGCTCCTCCAGTGTAAACGAGAAGTGGAGGTATCGAAGCAGCTTGTTCGCGTGTGTTTGTTGTATGACTTTAAAGTGGGCCTGTCAGCTCTCACATCAAGTCGCCGCATATGGCAGACATTTGGTGAGAATGAAGTGAACGAACCTACAGCCAGGCATTGATTCCAGAAATTCGGTTTGTGAGATGTGAGTCTTGCTCATGAACCTCGCAGTGGACGACCACATGTGTTGGATCACGAGGCCCTGAAAACAGACATCGAGGAGGACAGTGGTCTAACATGCGATGAACTTGCAGAAAGGTTCCGCTGAAGCAGTCATACAGCACCTGCATGGACAAGGAAGTCATACATGTTAAGCAAGTGGGTACCCCACATATTGTCGGCAGCCAACAGTGACAGACAGCCTGTTTATCCTTGCTCACTTGGCACCTGAACACATCCATATTTGGTCGCTTGCTCACTGGTGACGAAAGATGGGTCCTCTATGACACTCCCAAGCGTACCAGACATTGGTTGTCACCACGTGACTCTGTTCCTCACACTTCAATACCACTTCTGCACCCACGAAATGTTATGCTCTCTGTATGGTGGACTTGTCGCCAAGTGGTGCATTACGAGCTCCTTCCACCTGGTCAGACCATCACTGTTTATATCTACTCACAGCAGTTGCAAAGGGTGCACCGTGCATTGCGACAGTAGGAGCCGGCATTGGTGAATCGCAAGGGTGTGCTGTTCCTCCACGTCGATGCCAAACCACATGTGTCAGAGAGGACCCGGGATACCTTTCAGCAACTTGGCTGGGAGACACTGTGCCATGTACCATATTCATCGAAACTTGCGCCAACAGATTATCACCTGTTTCGTTCCCTCGACAACCACCTCCGTGGGAGATTCTTCGCCAATGATGGAGACCTGTGTAACGCACTCACGGACTGCTTTGCCTCGAAGACCGCCGATTATTTATCACCAGGATATTGTGCAGCTGCAGGAACGTTGCCAGAAAGTGTTGGATTCTGATGAAACTTACTTCGAAACCTAAAGGTACGTACCGTCCACTGTATTGCTCTTTTTTTATCACTGCTCTAGAACGGCAAAAACTTTTTTGGTTACCTTGTATTTCGTTATTATCACTTGAATTCTGGCCATTCAGTGTACGCATATATTGAAAGAAGACGCAGCGTAATATCTTCCCTTGTTCAAACGAATGCACCCTGAAAATTTTGATCCAGTTAGGTCCAATGGTGAACATTTTAGGACCTAGTATGTATTTGGTAATTACCTCAAGAAAAACGCGTCAGTGTACATATTGGAAGGGAACATGGTCTTTTGCTGGTGAAGTGAAGAACACATTCAAAATTTGGGGGACGCGGTGGCTCATTGGTAGAGCGCTCACCTCTGGTACTTGGGATCCTCGGTTCCCAACTCATATGGACTTTGTGGGGGACAAACACTATATGCGTGGGTTTTCTCGGGCATCTCCCGTTCTCTCCCACTTTCTTTATTCCACCAATTCTCTTAACCCTACGACCTAAGCCAAGGTTGCCTAAAGGCCTTAAATGAAATTCAAATTTAAACATTCAAAATATGGGGCATATTGGTCAAACGGTGTGGAATTAGAAAGTGTACATAATAAATTCTGAGATTGTTTTATTAAATTATTATTTGTTGATGAAATATCCACTAAAATATATATTTCATGTCCCTTTTGTTGCCACCCATGAGAAACTTATGGCGCCGCCACTGAGTTAATTACATGGGTTAATTACAAGAGTTATTTACTCTTAACATAAATCATAGAAAGAATTCGTACGTTTGGTGCTCGCCAGTTAAATAGCTGTTAGCGCCTCCTGACGTGAAATTTGTGAATTATATACAAGCACGGCAATACGAAAACAGTTTTAGAGATAATCTTTCATTGTACTATATATTTTATTTGCACACTTTTCCACTTTTGTTTTTAACGGAAAGATTAAATTGCAAAAACATTTAGTTACTTTGTAAATAAAACTGTACACTCACTGAAATATCTATCTTTGAATATAAGTATAATTTTTCTCTTGTGTTTAGATGTTATAGGTGTAGATTGAGCCGAAACAGATGAACTTTAAACGTAGAAATTCAAGCGATGTTGCAGGTTGGTAATAAAATAAAAGAATATCTCCCCCACACCCCAGTTCTCATGTGCCGAGGCATAAACATATGTAGAGAAGGCGAGGGAGAGAGAGAGAGAGAGAGAATATATTTCGCAGTAGATCCGTGAAGAGCTCGAGAAAGCGAAATATACTAAAGCAGCTCTCAGCTAGTGTTGCCATCTATGCGAAATACATTTGCTGAATTTCTCTTACGTAGAAAATAAAAATAAAATATGGTGCGCAAAAGTGCGAGCGTTTCGGGTTCAGTTCCCGTATAGTTAGTACGGGATCAAACTTTAGTAAACTTTATTTTGTAAGGCCTATTTTAGTATCTTTTGACTTCGGCCCGTCATGATTAAACGAATGCATTGCTTGTTAAAATCCACAAAACACGCTCCCAGGCGGGATTTGAACACGTGATCTTGGCGACGCTGGTCTTACATCTCAGACGATATGACTACGTCGGTCGACAGGGCGGGCTGTCAAATCAGATTATAATAATAATTATAATAATGACAATGTTAATAATAATAATAATAATAATAATAATAATAATAATAATAATAATAATAATAATAATAATAATAATAATAATAATAACAATAAAGAATCTACGCTGTAATCCAGGAACTAAAGTGTTTACATCGCAAGCTAGGGATTCAGCCAGATTCCCCTCAATTGGGAGGTTTCAGCCCCACATTCTCGAGCATATGCCCCCTAACTTTAGAAATTTTATAGTTAAAATTTCTAAACAAACCCTGCAAACTCTGCTTACACCAGTCCCAAATGATTTCGCACACCCTCAAACTAAAATTTCTAGCAGAATTCCTATAGTAAGCACAACATTACTTTAGACTTTAAACTTTTACTTTAAACTTTTACCGAATGTAGGTTTCGTATTCCATTCTGTGGACCTTATCGGAAGGTACTCTCATTTTTATGGTTGAGTTTACTCTTTTATATTTATGCGCTGAAGCTGTGGATATTGCATGAGAAAAAAAAAGCTTTCCCTTGATAATCTATTGTACATCACGAAAACGGCTTTATATTAAGACGTTTCATAATACAGAGTGATTATTATAGATTCGAAACCTAGAATTGATTTATCTCGTAGCTGAATGGGCGGAAGTCAATCATATTTTTACAACATTTATCTTGAATGTTACAGACACTTCATCAGATATCGATAGGTTGGTAGAGCGTTGACTTAACATGGGAACGTCCTGGGAATGATCCTAGAGGTCTTCAATCCTGACCGAGGTTTTCCCATAGTTTTTCCACAATCATACGAGACAATAGCCGGGATTGTACTTTTAAAATAGTCCCTGATCGACTTCCAATATCGTTTCTCTTATCCAATCCAAGCCTGAGCCAAAGTTGCCTAAAGGTCATATCTAGACATAATTCATATTACAGAAATTCAAGAAATCTGATTAAATATTTAGTTTTTGTATCTCACGACGTAAAACGATTTTTTTCGGCAATAAATTTTCCTCGCCTGCTGAATGAAATAAGATAGTCAAATCGTCGGCTGAGAATTATACGGTTCTAATTAACCTTAAAATCCTATGTAGTTAGAACCCTATAATTCTCAGTCGACGATATGTAGTGTCAGCGCAAGAGGTTTCTGCTAGCAATTAATTTTAGTCACAAAGGCAGAAAAATTTCAAGCCCTACCTGTAAAATATCAGGTAGTTGGCAATCCTTCTTTCAAACAATACCATTTTCCCTTTTAGTGTGTTTGTATGTAGGAATTGCTTGGAACGAGATATACATACACACACACGCACATGTATGTACGTACATAGGTATTTGTGTTTAAGTTGTTACATTTTTCAAGTTAACTATGTAACACTATTATTTCAACATGCATGTTTCTTTGGGGTTATTTCCCCCCTCATTCTCGCCCTGTCCGCTCCTGCCGTTAAGCTCACAATTTTTTTTCGTTATGGATGTAATTTTCATGCATAGCGAATCTGGTTGGTTATCATGAGAGAGCTTTTATTTCTGTCGTTATACACACAGCGAGTACGTCATAACTCTTATCATGGTTAATACTTACTTCCGTTACAAACAAATAAAAAAAATATGTTTTTGCTTAAAATTTAAGCTAACACAAAGAAATAGGCGATCCGCAAGTTCCACGAACATTATATTGTATTCTTCCTGAAGTAAGGGCTGATTTTCATGAAAGCTGTTGCTTTCTTTGCTTACGATTTGGCTGAATAGCCAATTGAAACACGTTTTACACGTGCCTTACAATAAAAAACTCAATAAAGCACGTGTTTCAATTGGCTACTCATCCAAATCGCAAGCAACGAAAACTTTCGTGAAAATCAGCCATAACTCATTTCGTTTCTCTTTGGCTTCGCGCGGATAAAATAATAGGGATGTTTTGGCGTTGACCCTTTTAAATTTGGTCAACGTTAGGGCTCAGTTTCATGAAAGCTTGGGTTGCTTGCGATTTGGGTAAATAGTCAATTGAAACACGTGTTACACGTAAAACACGTAATAGGGGAACTTTAAAATATGTGTTTCAATTGGCTACTCACTCTAATCGCAAGCGAGGCAAGCTTTCATTTAAATCTGCTCTTCCCATCATTTTGACGTTGACCAAGATACATTTTCGTGACCTGGTTACACTGACCGCACAGAGTTGGTTACCTCTTAGGGCTGATTTTCATGATACTTTGCGTTGCTTGCGATTTGGATGAGTAGCCAAATAAAACGTGTTTTATTGCGTGTTTTGTTGTAAAGTAAGTGTAACACGTGTTTCAATTGACTAACCACCCAGAAGCAACGCAAGCTTTCATGAAAATCAGCCCTTAAGCGATCCGCAAGTTTCACGAACATTATGTTTTCTTCCTGAAGTAAGAGCTGATTTTCATGAAAGCTGTTGCTTTCGATTTGGGTGCATAGCCAATTGAAACACGTGTTACATTTTCCTTACAATAAAACACGCAATAAAGCACGTGTTTCCATTAGCTACTCACCCAAATCGCAAGCTTTCATGAAAATCAGCCCTTAGTTAACCGCACTACGAAGCGGGTCAGCATGGCGGTCAGCTTACTTCAAGTTGAGGGTATTTATTTAATGAAATAAAGTGGGAAAGTTTGTGCAATGCAGATAAACGCCTACTTTTTTTTTAAACCGTTGTATAAACTTACGGCAGCCGTTTTTTTTATTGATCGCTTCGTACTACAGTATGTAAGGAAACATCCTTTTTACAGTTGTTTTTGGACACCTTACTGTAAGTTTCTTGTCGGTAGATCCTTTAAACCAAATATTTACGTAAGTTGTTCTTTGCTATGCTATTTTTCTAATTAGTATTTCGAAACAAGTAGCCATTATTAGGTAATATAACTATCTTTCTTATACACGTGGGTTTTAGTTAACGACGCACACTTACTTGTGAACCTATAGAACTCTTGTATGTCACGTTAGTGCATGGATCTCGATACGGGAGACGGATCTACTTCTAGTGACCCGAAATTGAAGCCAGCGCAAGCCATGATCACCTGGAAGGTGAAATTGATTTTTTTTAAAATAAACAACTGAACATCACGTTCCGCACAATACTTTTTTTTTTAAAAAATATTCCAATCTTCCTCCTCTCTTCCTTATCAAGATCCATGGCGTTAATAGAACCCGAATAATGGCAAACGTGGAATTTACAAAACACGGCATGCAGTGTTGCAAACTATGAATGGTATACGAGACGAAACATTTAAAACGAATATTTTGAACGTTCAAACCTTGTATATTATTTAGAATTTATAGTAATGGGTTCTGTGTTTTACATGGAATGATTTAGTTCATTAGGGGACACAATGTCCAATAAATTGACGAAGTGTCATTTCAAAAATAATTAAACTTTATATCAGGTTGGTAACACTGCTTACTCGATAACTTCAGGCTTTAACTTCCAATATCTACTGTAATGATATAAATAACCCCCAAAATATAATGTTACATAAATGTCCAATCTATTTTTTAATGTACTGTGAAACATTCATTTTAGTTGCCACTGTAACAAACCAATTTTGAACTACAAGTTGGAAATCCTGTAGGTAAGAATGTACTAAGATTTCTCAAATCATAAAGATAACAGTTTGTTCTTCTTCTTCTTTCTTTCTTTCCTTGTGTCTGAACTAGATGGTCGCAATCGTTCTTTTCGCGGAACGGTTCCGGGCAATTATAATTATAGGGAACGGTTCCGTGTAACTGTTTTGCTGTTCGGAGTTAGCAAACATAAAACCAAGTGACAAAGAGTTTACACATGTTTCTACTTGATCGGCTACATGAATTAATAAATATTATAGCACAACAGAACTAGAATATATTTAATTAGAAATATTATCCTATTATTTTGGATTTTACTTAATAGTAATTAGTAAGTACGTTTCAAGATTACACACTACGCTTGCATGATTACCTGATTTTCAACCTTTTCGTCAAACGATTCTTTCCGTGCATGCAATTTCATTGAAGGAACCGTTCAAAGAAACAGTTCCGTGGAACTGTTTTGTTATACGGAAGTTTACATACAGAAAAACAACAGAAAGAGAGTATACGCATTATGTTACTTGACGCAAGAATTAATAAATATGATTCGATAATAAAATAAAACAAATTTCATTAGATATATTTTCTATTATCTTGTGTATTTTAGAATTTATCATGAGGAACGGTAGTTCTTCGAGTGACGCTGACAAATGAGTCTGCTAGCGGCACTCCAATGTATACAGCTAGTTTAGGATCTAGCGAACTATAAGCCCAATTTTAAAGCTTGAACTTGCATTTGAAAGCTCTTTGCCATACTAAGACACAGAAAAAAAAATGGGTCGGTAGGACCTACCTGGGACCCCCTAGGGCGGTGCGAAAGAAATTCAAAATTTCACATTTCTGGTGATATCACTGACCCCAGACCATATAGGCTGCCGAAACTTGCTGAGTCTTAATCTACGCTTCAATACCTTTCAAACGGTGTATTACACGTCAAAATCGGTGAAGGGGTTCAAAAGTTACTGCTTTTTTTTTTATCCGAATTACTGAATTTTTACAAGGGATAGAAAAGTGTGTCTGTCTTTTTGTTTTAGCCCCCAATGGATGGTACCAATGGGTTTTGGAGGTCAATTGCAGGCCCCAACAAGTTGGGGTAAATTGAAGCATATTGTTTTAAATAGGAGTTACCGTTTTCGAGATACGAAGCCTGCCATGGTCCAAAATCGACCTTTTGTATGAAGACTATGCACTTCTTTTTAAAATAGACAGCCTTACAAAATAAGTGATATCAGTATAAAACCCCTTCAGGGTAAAGGAAAGAGTGACGCAATTATTCTACTTACTAAAGAAGTGATATCCATTTTGCGAGTGATTTTCTTTGTGTCGCTGTGGCGTAAGGGAGAATACTAAATCTCTTAATTTTATTACAAAGGAAACACTTCCGCCATAGTGACACAAAGAAAATCACTCGCAAAATGGATATAACTTCTCTTGTGAGTAGAATTATTGTTTCACTGTTCCCTTTACCCCGAAAGAGTTTTTATAATAGTCAGTACGTTTCAGGACTATCGTGGGTCTCACGATAAGTTCATTTTAGTAGTGTTGCCAGGTACTTATATTGTTAATTTCAGTTGTAAATGTATTAATTCTCTTGGCACCAGAATTGTTATGAAACGTACTATTTCTAATTATAAAAAATACCGTTATATACCAATTGCCAATTAAAGAAACTACATTACTGTAACTTTAAACATGATAAACAAAACTTTTAAAGCATATACTAGCGAAAAATAATGTCTCAATTTCAAATGTTCTTTAAAATAAAGTCATCCTGATAAGCATACTCCTCACATGAAAGTGTGTGAATTCAGCACTGACTATCGTATTAATTCACACCAGCACACAGGGGCGTACAAGACGAAAAAATCATGTCATTTTCCAAGGTTCGCTGGATCTCCAAAACTAACCATTTAAATAAAGGAATATTAAATAATCTCTTATGACAATAACTATACTTTTTATACACGGAAAGAAATAAAAGGTTACTAGCAACCCAAAAATGGGTTAATGCAACAGAGTGAGTTGGTAAATATAGAGCCTAATAAGTACAAGGTTACAGCAACCCAGCTAAAAAGGTTAGATCCAGTGGGTTGGTGTAACCCTCCACGTAGGTTATCTTGAAGGGTTATGATAAACAACTGTACTCAGTTACTTTAACCCACCCGAAAGAAAATTCGTAAAATAAAATATTGTAAAATCGTTTGAAAGCAAGTTACTGTTATTATTTACACTACATATAGCTTATTATAGCTATGTTTGTAAAAAAAAAAATATGCGCCAGGCTGGGATCGAACCATGGACCTCATCCGTAGCAGTCCGAAGTGCTACCAACTACTCCACCGATCAACTGAAGTTTATGGTCGATAGTGCATGTATTTCCCAAGTTACACTACTGTGATATTCATTATACGAGTCTCAATGTTTCATATTACACTTTGTCATTAACAGAATATTAATAATAATTTATATAACACTACATTCCTAGATTTAGGGTTGCTAGGTTACCTCCTAAGTTTCACGTTAACGTTTTGGCGTTGGTACAAAGCTTCCATGTGGAAGCCCCTCAGTGTTCAATGACCGCCATCTCGTATACACGAGACTCGGTTCAGCTAACCCTCATTAAGGTTAAAAAATAACTAATTCTAAGAAGGTTAAATTTACCTGCACATTAAACGGTTAGCATAACCGAGCAGTGGGTCAATCATGTTCTTTAAATTAACCGTGTTGTTTGTTTATTCCTTCTTGTACCAATCGTGTAGGTAACTTGCTACCCACGAATGGGTTGTTTTTACCCTGATTTCTGTTAACCTTTTTCAATGGGTTACCACTTACCTACAGAATTTGGTACTTTCATGTCTCGAAAGGGTTGTGATAAATAACCAGTAGGTTATGTGCAACCCTTTTGGTCATTAACCTAGCAAAATCTTGACTTAGTTAAAACTAATTTCTTTCCGTGTAAGTGAATCCATTTGTTTTGAAATACTATAGCTAGTTTATGATAAATGTGTTTTATTTAAATTGTATATGGCACTTCTATAAAATTAATTTAATAGTTGGTGTCACATATAACCTAGCTTTATACTCGAAACGATAGTTCAAATATACGCAAGTTTCTCTCTTATATTCTGATTTGCCTAGATATCTGAATTTCCGTAGGAACCGTAGAACCAAAGATAATAAGCCTAAGGATAAAACTTCTCTTCTCTCTTCCAATATTAACTAAAAAGAGTTTTGGGTTTATTTGGTTACCCATGAAACGTAAAAGACAGTTCCTCCGGAACCGTTTCTGAGAAACTGTTCTCTCAAACAGTTCCACATAATTAACGAACTAACTATGGCTTATAGAACTCGCAAGTTCATCGCCTTTCGTCATTGGAGTCTATACTTGGGCAACATCGAGCCAGTTTTCATCACGAACATCTACTTCTCGAAGATCTCTTCTAATATTGTCCTCCCAACGACGTCTCGGTCTTCCCAATGATCTCCTTCCATTCGGCCTTCCAACCGGGATAGAATATAATCTTCGTTTCTCCCCCATCCGAGCTACATGGCCTGCCCACCTTAGTCGTCGCGATTTAATTATTTTTTACAAAATCTGGTGAATCGTGCAGTCCGTGGAGTTCTTCATTATGCAGTCTCCAGTCATCTCGTTCCGTTTCGGCCCGTATATCTTTCTGAAAACCTTATTTTCAAATACACGTAATTTATGTTCATCTGCTAGGGTCGTACTCCAACTTTCGCAACCGTCAAGTATTCGCAACTGGCAGAGTAACTGTTCTCTATATCGTAATGTTCTACTGGTTCTCTTGCAGAGTACCTGAGGTAGAGCTGATAGATACTCGGGGTTTGCCTTTTAGCCCATAACCAGTTTTATTACAAAAGGATTTAACTTTACAGGTTATCAAATAGAGCGTCCCGTAGAAAACTAATTACAGAAAATTTATACTGCAGAAAATTATATTACAGATAATTTATAATTAATTCTGAAAATAATATCAATTCCAACTCCAGCGAACTATGGAATTTTATCAAAAATAAAAAATGCACCTACCGCCAAATGTATTAAGATTTGAAGTTCAGCAGTTTTCTAGCAATGATGAGATAGGGAATGCATACGCTCAGTATTTTCAATCGGTACTTTTACCCTCCTCCCACATATATAATAATCTTAATGGTGATGCTGTTAGTAATAGAAATGATGAAATAGGGACAATATGCATTGACCAAATTCAACTAAAGGAAGTTGAAAATGTTATCAGAAATTTAAAATCGAAAACGCCAGTTGGTTCTGATGGCATACCCTCATATGTAGTTAAGGGATGTGTTGATATATTTAAATATTCCCTATTGATAGAATTTAACTTATCCCTAAAAACATGTACTTTCCCCGACAAATGGAAATCTGCCCTGGTTTGTCCTATCCCAAAATCTAATAATAGTAGAGACATTAATGACTTCAGGCCAATTGGAATATTACCAGCTTTTGCAAAAGTATTTGAACAGATCTTATAGAAGAGAATTAGTAATCATATTCAACTAGTTATTTCAACTAAGCAGCATGGCTTTGTTTCTCAGAAATCCACGGTAACAAACTTAGCAGTTGTTACGGACTACATAGCAAATGCATTGGATGAAGGCAAGGAAGTTGATGTGATTTATATTGACTTTGAGAAAGCATTTGACAGAGTTAATCTCAATATATTACTGGAAAAATTAAATCACTATCACTTCTCACCCACTGTGATAAGGCTCCTCTATTCGTACTTAACAAATCGCAAGCAATCAGTTGTCTATAAAGAATACAAATCATATGAATATTCTGCATTCTCAGGAGTTCCTCAGGGTTCGAACCTAGGACCTTTATTATTCCTCTTATTTGTTAATGATCTTCCTGATTATGTGCCTGATAATGAAAAATTGTTATTTGCAGATGATTTTAAAATATATTCAAAAGTCAACTCTATCGGAGACTGCATAAGGCTTCAGCAAAGCTTAGATAATATTGCGAAATGGGGTGCTATTAATCAACTTGGAGTCAACATAAGTAAATGTAAAGTATTATCATTTAATAGAAATAAAACCACTCATCAATTTGATTATTCCATTAATAAAATTGTGCTAAACAGACCTACTGTAGTTAAGGATCTTGGTGTCAGTTTTGACTTTTAACATACATGTTACAAATATAACAAATGAAGCCTTGAAGTTACTAGGATTTGTAATTAGGACGGGAAGAGAATTCAACAACATATCAACATTGGAAAAAATTTACTATGCTTATGTTCGCTCCAAGGTAGAATATGCTTCTTCTATTTGGAATCCATATCAATTGAAACATTGCCAACAATTAGAGAAAATCCAATCAAAATTTCTTAAATTCCTGACTTTTAAATAAACTTGAATCTATCCTGCTCATGATAGTTACAATGCAGTCATTGAGAACTTTAATATTCAGAGCTTAGAGCAAAGGCGCAACATTGCTAATCTCTTATTTCTTCAAAAAAATTGTTCAAAATAAGTTAGATTGTATGGATTTAGTTTCGACATTACAGTTTCGTGTCCCATCATCTAAAACTCGCGTTAATAATACTGGTCTCTTCCACTGTTAAAAGGCAACAACCAATATCTTGATGAGGTCACCAATCTGGAGAATTTGTACTATATATAACAAATTCTGTACAGTTAACAATGATCTGGACGTATGCTATATGTCGCCTAAAGAATTTAGAGATGCAATTATCAATAAACTCTGTACACTTACTTTGTAAAGATCAACACTATAATTAGGCCATTGCCTGTTGTGTTGTCACTAAATAAATAAATAAATATTGTAGACGTCTTCTTCTTTCGGTGTTTTCCCCAAAGAGAGGTCTAGGATGAGGTATCGTGTCAGAAGCGTTGCCTTCTGTACACGTAAGGAAGACACCAGAAGCATTGCCTTCTGTGTATCAGGATGTTCCAGAAGCGATGCCTTCTGTGAACAGGGAAAAGGAGAGAAGTTGACCACCCAGGAGTAAGTGATACTCTAAAGCTGGTGCATCGAAGTTTTATAGTCTTCTTTTTGGGCGCGGTAATCGAAGTCCCTCCTTCGACGACTCCAACTCCCTCTGTATGTTGATAGCAACACCATCTGTTGCGTCCATGATGAGTTTGTTCTTGTCGTCTGCTAATGTTTATGTGTCACTTCACTGTTTTATTGTGGTTACATTACTTGTCATATGTATGTTTATAAACACTGTTCTGTTTACATAATGCGCGCATGTGAGTAGATACACAGAACATTCCAATATTTTTAATTTCAATTTCCTTGATATTAATCGCGATGTTAGAAGTCTTTGAACTGAATAGAAACATGCGTTGCCCGATACTAAGCGACTTTTTATTTCTTCCATGATCTCATTCTTGGTTGATACGTATGCTCCCAAGTATTTAAATTTGTTTACTTTCTCTATGACCTCATCCCTAATTCTTATGTTTTTATTTCCTTCATTCCCTGTGTTTCGGCTTATCATGTATTTTATTTTCTCTATGTTTACCTGTAGCCCTATCTCATCGCACGCTTCTACTAAGACATCGGTGTTGCTTTGTAGTGCATCTATATCGTCCCCTATTAAATCTACATCATCCACGTATACGAGCAGTTGATTCAAACTATTCAATGACAGTCCCTTTTTGTCCCCTTTAATTTTTTAAATAGCATATTCTAACGGAAAGTTTCAATCCGTTCGCTGCTTGTGGGGTCGCTGAGACACATCTTCACTAGTTGAACCATTATTTTCGGAATTCCAAATCGTATCAGGATACTGTATAACTTTTTCCCTTTTGATAGAATCATATGCTTTCTTAAAATCAATGAATAGCTGATGAACCGTGCCATTGTATTCCCATTTCTTCTCCAAAATTTGTCTCAAGGCGAAAATCTGGTCCAACGTGGATCTATTTTTTTCTAAATCCACATTGGTGATCTCCAATTATTTCATCTACGTATACATTTAGGCGTGTTAACAGAATATTACTTAATACCTTGTAACAGGTTGGAAGTAACGAGGTTCCGCGGTAATTATTACAGTCCGATTTATCGCCTTTTTTGTAGATCGGAACTATTATTGAGGTTTTCTATTCCTTTGGGAGCTCCTCCTTTCTCTATATAGCACTTATCAATTTGTAATGGTTTTAGAAAATATTAAGCATCTCTACTTACGAAAGAATTTGTGAAATATGAGGATTATGTTAGAACAAAATTGGTGAAACGCTTCTATATCTACCATAGACAAAAAATCATGCTTTACGTCCCACATTAATGCAACCACCACATCCATTCATTTATGTACTATACTGATACTCTCTCTCTCTCTCTCTCTAAAATGAATCCTAGAATGCATGCAGTCTGTATAACATTCATGTTCAACTGAGCGTCAGAATACAAAATTTAGTTAGGGCGTTTTCCTCGCGGTTTAACCACATCGTTTCGGCCGCCACGTGTAGACGCAGAGAAATGGAGACGTTTGCTCGCGGTAAAACCACCGTCTTTTCCCCGCTAGTGTAGAAGGGCTCTTAAATGTACAAGTAAACCCGCGCAGTGAAAACGTTTGTCTATGAAATGCACTTATCAAGAAATCATCTGTCTTGGACATGTTTCCTTCTTTCGCTATATTTATTCTTTGATAGTAAATTTCCAAGGTTTCTGGTTCGCTTTACTAAATAAGTTGTAATTCTAGTAATGAGTCCTTGTTGATTGTTGATTTTAATTGGGGGTGACTGACTCAGTCTGGGGGGTAAACACACCCGGGCACCCATCTGAAAGAAACACTGCCCCAGTAGCACACATAGGTGTTTTCAACGTTGATTTTACGTTCATTTCGTTGATTAACCGTTATCGGTTGAAAAAAATACATTTATTTTTAAACCATATTTCTACAAAGACGTCATTCCGTTGATAAGACGTTAATAGAACGCGTATTTAATATGTTATTTTTCAACTATGGTATAATAGATTTTGTTTAATGCATTTCTTACTAATGCCATGTGAAAAATATAATTAAAAACTAACTGAATGACACAAACTAATTTTGGTGTTCTCATGTGCACATTGAAAACAGATTGAATTTTTAAACAAATTTCAACGAAGTTAGAATTTCGTTGATACGACGTTAATGTGACGTACTTTCAACTGTCATTCATACTATGTCCTATATTTCGTTTCACATTTGTATTTCTAATTTAATTGTTTAAACATTATAATTAAAAGCAAATACAATGAAAATAACTATATTTTTCAGGTTTTCATTTGCATGTTGAAAACAGGTTGAATTTCAAACTATATTTCAACGATAGAGTAAAAGAGTAGTGGCTTCTCCAGGTGGATTCTTGGATAAGTGGTCAACGCGTTGAGCTACCAACGAGAAGTGCAGAACGTTCCTGTGTTCGAACCCCACACTAGCCGCTCGGATTATTTACTGTTGGAAAATTAACCCCGTATATTGTGATAAAAGTAACGGATAAAATGAAACTAAATGTGTGTATACCAATAGACAGCATTCATGCTCTGTCTTGGTCAACTAAACCCGTTTCTTCTCAACCATTATTCACCGTCGAATAAGTCGTTGAACAGGCGGACATTTCGGTACGTTTACAACGTTAAACATAACGTTTTGGTACTAACGTTTAATCCACGTATTTTCAACGTTTGTGTGCTACTGGGGTGAGTACAGTACATTTGTTCTACGAAGCTTGTGAATATTCTGAACTAACCTCGTATATGTAGAATAAACATTTATTTATTTATTTTTTCGTGCGCGGACAACATTCCTTCAGTAAGTCAACACTTCTTTTTCTTCTTTTTTTAAAAATATTATTAAAGAGGAAGTATTTTGTGAGAAACTGTAAGCACATTGTGATTTGGAGTCTCTTTGTGTTCAAACATAAATCAATTGTCAATTAAAACGACTATCTTCTTTTTTTTTCCCCTAGAAATAAAAGACCGCACAGAATGTATGAAACCACTCAGGACACTGTTTACACTTACTTTCATCGATTTCCTGTTGCACTTGTCAGTTTACACAAGAGAGGAAAAAAATGGAGGGAAAAAAATAAGAAATAAAAGACTGTCTAACGGAAAGCATTGAGTGTAGGATTAATGGGAGGAAAATGGTGGAAAAAACAAGAAAAAAAAAAGCAGCGTCCATCTACTGGAAGTAAGTAATTTCAGTCCACTGTGATTTCGGAGCTCAAGTGTTTACTGGTTTCCGAGTTTTCTAACCAACAAGCTACTTTATTTTGATACGATCAGCTTCTCAACAACAGTGTAAACGTGATCTGCGGGTTCGTCAAGTGTTACACGTCTCGAAGATGCTACTTGCACATCAATTTGAAACTAATGAAATTGAGGACTTCTTTTTTTTTATTTGTAAACAACAGCAACAAATAATGTTCAAGTAGTTGTCACGCGAATTAATAATGTTACTTAACTTTATCTTAGAAGAAATGATATAATATACCCAAGAGATTTTTCAACGCGAATGAGTTTAGACAGCCACGTATTTTTTTTATTGTTTTTGAGACTGAAAAAAAAATCAGTCTGCAAGAACTGGTATGTTGCATCTAAGAAATCAAGATGAAAAAACGGAAGGTTTTGGGAACCCATACACACCCTGAATGGCTGAAGCTAGAAATACGAAATTTGGTATGAAGGTAGATCATCACTAGTAGGTTATGAAAATATTACAAAATGTTGGAAAAGTTGCCATCTTAGATCCAAAATGGCCGCCACAATGAATATTTCACAGAATACACAACCTAGACGGACGGCTAGAGATAGAAAAACGAAATTTGGTATGAAGGTACATCATCACTAGTAGGTTGTGAAAATATTACAAAATATTTAAAAAAATGACATCTTGGATCCAAAATGGCGGACCCCCAAAATTCATTTTAAACATCGTTTGAGCTAGAGATACGAAATTTGGTATAAAGGTGTATTATCAAGAGTAGTTTACGAAAATATTACAACATTTTGAAAAAGTAGCTATTTTGAATTCATTTTCCTCACTGTTCGAGCTAGAGATATGAAATTTGGTATGAAGGTGTGCCATCACGACTAAATCACCACAGTATAAGAAAATTGTAAGAAAAGACGCACAAATATACAATTAGTCCAATGAAATTAGGCATAATTGGAGGTCTATCTAAACACTGAAAAAGAAAACATGTTGCAACATGTAGTAGTTCACCTCCGGTATTCCTCACAAAAAGTCTCAAAGTATGCCGGGTCAAGTTTAGCGGTTATTATGTCATCAATATGGCATCCATGCGCAAACACTGACTTTAACTTAAACGATAATATCTTCTCTCACACAATTAAGATACGAGCTTGGTTCTTGTGTCAAATTGAAGATAATGGTTGGTCTCAGTAACTCAAGTTGATATGATAGTAACGGTATCCACATTTCTATTGAAAAAATAATTTATACGGGGGGTGCTTTGGTTTTGTCTATAATAAAACCATTACTTAGCTTGTTTGCTAATAAAATTATATACTGTAATGAGCAAAACTACTTTTTGGAATAACAGCCGCCATATTTAAATATGGCGACAGCATATAAACACCATGTAAAGGAACCAGAAATGCAATCCTATCTATCCACTAGATACACCTGGTATGACACCAGGAGAATATACGCCTGCAATATATCATCAAATCTGCCATGGCTTCTGGGTGTGGGATAAAACAACGCGGAGCTGAAAGGCAATTATTTATTAATGGAAGAAAAGAGAATGAAAGAAGGAGTAGATGAGTTTGGTTGAGCAGCCCCTACCTGCCTATTGAAGACGAGCCGACGCCAAAAAATATGAGTTTGTATAACAAGATGCATAGCACTAGCTGATAGACCAGAGCCACAAAGGTAAAACCAATAAAGAATGCAAGAGAAGTTAAGATAGTAATGGTTTATTGGTGCACAATGGTGAGGCCACTTATATACCATTGGTTTATAACACGTGATACAAATAGCTTCCGAAGTTTTCGTTTCGTGACGTCATAATTTCCGAAGTTACCAATTTACACCAAATTATTATTTTCAGCATACGCAGAAGATTCAGGAGATAGAGGAAAACGGGAAGACAAATAGTATACGATCTATACAAAGGGGTAAACCCGCTAAGAAAAGGTTACCAGCCGAGGTTAGGAATGAATAGAAATGAACGTGGAGATCTTCAGGCGGATCCGACTAAAATTGTCGATGTGTGGAAAAGTTATTTCGACAAACTTCTTAATGTACACAACGGGGAGCAAAGAGAGGAATTTGAAATCCATACCGCAGAACCGTGGATTCCCGAACCTAGCGAGATCGAGATCGAAATGTCGGTAAAGAAATTCAAAAATTTTCAAATCACCAGGAATAGACAATATTCCAGCCGAATTAA